>MNPL01011710.1:1294-35595 GCA_002081605.1 Tropilaelaps mercedesae
CGGGGTGGGCTTTTTCCCTCGGCGAAGTTCTCGTGTAAACGCACTTTCAGGTCACTTTTCAGCGCCTTCCCGAATACCTCTCGGAACACGTTCGTCGCTGGTCCGTCAGTCGACGTTTCGAGGGTTTCGGGCGTACGCCACCAAACACAGCACAGATTACAGTTCGTAGATAGGACGCTTGAAATCGTCGTGACAAAATCCCCGTCGCTCGCTTGGTCCACCTACGGTTGGCTTTGGTCAACAGTTGCTACGCCGATGCCTAACACCATCACCACCACCACCACCACCATCACCATTAGAAGCACCGCCAGAAGCACCATCAACACGACCGTTACGCACAGCCCCCAGCACTGACCACAACCGCCCTAGAGGGCGTCCAGCCAGACGACCGCCCCCTGCGTTCGCCCCCGGGCGTACCCCGGGCCTCGGCTACGACACCCCCGACCCAACGGCCACTCGCTGGCACAGACGTCGGCCGGCGGAGTGCACAACAGCTGCACTCGTCGAACGCCTTCGTTCACTCGCTCGTTCCTCTGCTGCTGCTGCTGCTGCTGCTGCTGCTGTCGACGGTGTGGTGGACGCCGAGAGCAGGTGGTGCCGTTGTCCTGAGCAGCTACTGTCGTTGCTATTGTTGCTGCTGCTCCTTATTGTTGTTGTTGTTGTTGTTGTTTGGTGGTTAGCACGTTTCTTCGCTATCGTTTGTTGTTGCGTGTCGTCGTCGTCGTCGTTGTTGCTGCTGCTGCTGCTGCTGCTGCAGCTGCTGCTACTTCGGCCGCTGCTTCCTCCGCCGCTGCTGCGCCGCGACTGCTGCCGCTTTCGGTGTGGCTGCTGCCCCGTCGTCACACACGGCCGAGGCGGCCGCCGTGTCTGGCGGACAGGGGGAGCGGCTGGCGACGGCGGCCGAGAGGAGAACGCGAGAGAGCGGACGAGAGACGCCACACCGACAACGACGGAACATGCACACTCATACAGACACCCACAGAGCCACAGCCTACACACAACACTATACACGACAGGCCTAAGCGGCGATGGCGGCGCCAACAGGGTGAGGAGGTTGTTGGCGGAGGGGTGAGCGGGGACGGATTCCGCTGGATGGCTGTTGCGCTGGCTGTGGTTGGCCGTTTCTTACCCATCAGACACTCACTCACTCACTCGCACACACACACAGACACGGCCGCTGAGATGAGAGAGACCCAGAGAGAGAACGAGAGCTAGAGAGAGAGAAAACCCATGGCCGTGTCGGTTTGTATATGGGTAGAGTAGCCGATGTGGCTGGATGCTGAGTGGCAGCGGCGGCGGCGATGACGCCGCCGCCGCCGCCGCCGCCGCCGCCGAGAAGCCGAGGGAGGGCGCTGGGTCACACGGACCGACTGGGTGATGGCTAGGCCAACCCCGTAAGGCGACCCTACCAACGAAACCGACCCGAAAGATCAGGCCGATCAGCGGACCCATCGCTGGTTCGTCTAGGCCTGTTGGCGTTGGCCCGAACAAAAACGCGAGATCGGGCAAGGCGCCAAGTCGGCCGCCGCCGCCGCGGCCGCCGCCATCGACGACGACAACGACGATGACGGCGATGACGAGGAGGAGGAGGCCGGCGTGTGCCACCGACAACCGCCAATACCGATACGACGGCCATGATGACCACGACGATGGTACCGAGCGCAGTCGTCGCTGTCACTCTCGGCGACGCTGCTGGAGTGGCCCTGTCGTCGTCGTCGTTGTTGGCGGCCTCAGGTGTGTGTGTGCGCGTGTGTCTGCGAGCGTGAGTCGAAGGCGCCCATATCTGCGGACGGCTTTACAGCTGACGGCATTCGTCAGCCGCACACGAACGGCGTCGAAGAAGCGAGAGAGGGAGAGAGAGAGAGAGATGGCGAGAGCGAGAGCGAGAGAGATGACTGAGGGATGGGAGGAACACAAATTCACAAGCGCCGATCAAGCGAGTGGGGCCGATGCCAAAACGCTGAGACCAAACAGCGGCGCGTTTCGGCTGTGTCTCTCACGCGAGACGAAACAACGAATCGGCCAAATCACTCCGTCGCCGCGGACTGGGTGGCGGCGGCGGCGGCGGGTGGGGGATAATGATAGCCAACGCGTCGCAAGTCGTCGTCGTCGGGTGACATAGAGTGACGGGACCGACCGCGTCGCGACCGCCGCCACCGTCGTCGCCAGACAAGAACGGCGCCGTCGCTTGGCGGACGCGTTGACGGGCGTCGCTGTCGCCTTGAATATCAGCCAACACCGGACGACGCAACGGCGACGGTTGCGTTCAGCCCTGCGACGGGGCCCCGATAGACGCTCGCGGCCGGGTTGACGGCGGCGCATGAACGCGCGAGATGCGTGTACACGACAAGAAAATGGCCGCGAGGAGAAACCACGAGAAAGCGTCGTGCGGAAAGAGAGAGAGAGAAAAAAAATAGGATATGTTGCCTATGATAGATGAGTAGAGCAGCCGTCGGTCGGTCGCGCTTCTCAGCTGGCGAACACTCGAAGCGAACCGAAAATACAATCCACAACAGTGGCGCGGCGTCTGGCAAAAACATGGACGAGTCAGCGATGAAAACAACAACAGAATGATAGAGTAGAGCGACTACGAGTGAGTGAGAGAGTTCTCGCTCTCCCTTTCTCTCTCTATGCTATCAGCCAAAAAGACACGTCCGATGATTTGGGGGGTGTAGATGTGGGGTAGGATGGGTGTACGTGTGTTGCTGTTTAGATGTGTGTGTGTGTGTGTGTGCGCGTTCAAAAAGGCAGCCCCGCCGGGGACGCCGCCGCCACCCGACCGCCGCCGCTGCTGCTGCTGCTGCTGCTGCCACTTCACCAATAAAATAGCCACTCCAAAGGCGGCAGCAAACTGAACCGAGAGACTTCATGGAAGGTGATGATAGCCCAGGGTCCTAATTATACCGTCGAGAGACGACTAAACGCTCGGCCGAAGTGGCCATGCGACTACGGCGGAGTTCGAGCATTCAACATCGTGTCGATGCCTACGATGGATGGGACACTGTTGAGTTTTCGTGTCCGACATTTTCGACAACGCTCATGTGTAGGCTGATATTGTCGCTGACGTTTTGGCCAGACAAATAACCAATATAGATCAGTGACAAACCAGTCGTCATTGTAGACGTTCGCCATACGTCCGTCGACTGGATCGTGATGGCCAACGAACGAACTCGCCGAATCGGCGGTGGCGCCATTTTCAAAAACTGTCACTGCTGAGAGTTCGGCTAACGATACCGACTCGGATCGCTCTGTGACCCCGTGGCCACGAAAAAGACGATGAAACGCTCGAATAGTAGTAGTAGTAGTAGTGGTAGTAGTAGTAGTGATAGTAGTTCCATCCACAAAAGCGCTAAAGCGATTCGGAGCCCCACTCCCAACGGGTCGGGAGATGACTACTAGGTCACGTTGCAAATGTCCATAAACATTGCATGACAACCTTCTGCAAATCAACTCAACGAGGCACCGTTCCGGCCGGACTAGAGACGAACGTGACATTTCAACCGAATCTATTTCCCGTGCCTTATGACCACTTAGGGCATACAGAACGGCATAAAACTAAAACATGTCACTGCCACCTGCGTGTTACACTGTTGAGTGTCTAGAAACTCGAACTGCGTGAATCTCGCTAGAGATGTACATATATATATATATATATATATATATGGCTATTGTTAGCGAACAAACTTCTCTAAACTTACCGGCGAGGCGTTAGGCAATCAGAGACCTCTTCGCGAAGTATCCGACGTGAAATCCACTAGCAGACACGCGCAACGGTTTCGGCCATTGTTGTACTCGGCCTCGTTAGGAAAACTTCGCAAATACCGAAACGCAGTCGTGCGGCTTGACGATGCCTGCCTGCATGCACGACACAACCTCCATATCTCTTTGTGCGTCTACAGCGGCGTCTTCAGTGCTACGCTTTGCCATCCGCTAGGGCGGTCGGCGGCATCAGCGAGCGTCGTTGTAGCAGCGTCGTCGCTAAACGTCGTCGTCTACGCGCACTGAACTCGACACTGCATCAGGACGTCCTGGCTGGCAGATGCGCGACAGCTACATTGCCGTGCCATTCTGTTAGTGACTGTCCTAAGCAGCAGTCCTGCACGCAAGCCGGGGGCCGGTGCGCGATCGGTCAGATGCCCCTCCGCGCTGCCAAATCAAGGTTTTAGGCTATCGAACACTAAATATCCAACTATTAGGAGAGATTAGCCGACGTTGATGTACGGGGCCGCCCTACTCTAGACTGGCGGGTGGTAACTGTATTATTATTATTATTATTACCTATTCACTGCATTGGCACTCTCTTTCTTTCTCTCTCTAGTGAGTGAGGGCGCGCCGCAAGTCGTCGAGCAGTGCAGAGACCGACCACATCAGACGCGTGTGCGGTCCGAGATGTGTCCACATTGCCGGCTCGCCATAGGTCGTCACATGCACACTCAAACACACACACACACACGCACACACAGCAGTTCGCTGTTGTGCCGTACTCTGGTCTAATTGTCACTGCAGCCGCCTTCGTTAGAGCCACATCTGCCCGTCACTGTTGTCAGTGCCAGTTTATCAAGTCGACCCACACCGCTACACTCCATAACAATAGACTCGGTTGAGCCGATATTTCGAGCTGTTATCACTAGCGGCCCCGTAGAATTGCGGTATGTGCGTAGCAAAGCGGCAGATGGGCTAAAGAAAAGTTATCGCTCGAGGTGCAGAAATCGTCAGAGGAGAGGCGGCCGGACGGGTGGAACGCTTCGGAGTGTATAAAGTGTTCGACCAGCTGACGCGCAATGGATCTTCGAATTAGAGGCGTCTCGCCAACCCAGGCTAGGCAGCCCGAGACCACTTCGGCGTGGAAGAACTACGGCAGAAGGGGTGAGGTGGGGTATGTAGTGCGAAAACCTGCATTGTTTCGTCATGGTGACTCCCCTCAAAAGGCAGCACATATCTGTAAAGATAACCTTTCACGATTCTTTCACGCACCTGAAAAAAATATTCGGGTCCACGCACTGCTGTTCTGCGCTACAGGCTGAGAACGCTTAAAGCAGGTGAAGTTCACCGTTCCATTCCGAATATTTGTTGATATTTCGCTCTTTCGTCTCCGAAGGTACATCTCAAAAAAAACAAGGTCAATCTTCAGATACGTTGAGGACGCAAGCAAATTGAGCTAAGCTAATGTGAAGCATTCACACCCATAGCTCATTCCTACTTCGCAGCAGAGCTCGCATAGGTCAAATAGAGAGAGTCCAGTAAAGCAACGCGACTACCATCACCACCGATAGTTAGACCAACGGGGATAGGCAGACGGGTCTAGCCGAATAAAGCAAAACGTTTTTTACGCAGGAACAACGCCATTGCTAACCCGAAAGAGACAAAAACACAGCACATTGAGTAGTAACCTGCAGCGAATACTGGTCAAATTACGATACACGATTATCGCCTTGGGCATCAGCGTTGCGCGGTTGTATCTTTAGAGTGTCACGTTGCAAGAGCACTCGCAAAAACGGAAGGAAGCTGGACAATTGCACTAGCCGGGAATTCGAGAAGGCCACGTAGTGACTAAATAAATACCTTGGAGACGTTGGAGACCCTCCCCGTCTTAAGCTCAGAGCCGCCATAGCACTATGTTTAGCACCCTACCAAGTTGCACACACAAAGTGTGTGTGTGTGTGTGTATCACTACCAAGATTCGAATTGGCAAGCGACATCAGCTTTACGGCCAGTTACTTAACCAGTCGCAACGGTTAAAGGCAAGCACTTTCAAGACCTGTTTGGAGGCTCTCTTTTTGATTTAAGGATGTAACTGGCCTGGGTGACGATTGCATAGGACAACACTGCCGTACCAATAATTCGAGCTACCCTTGAGGCATCGTTGTAGTGCCAAAAACTGCAACAGGCTGGCTTTAAATTAAGGAAAACATTTTAGCATATTAAATGTTGGATTTGTAACAATTTTGTAAGTTCGAAACGACCGAACCCTTGTAGCTACTTTTAGCCCAACGAGCACCGGCTGGGGTCTCAGGTGACCCTGATGCTTCACGATATTCTTCTTATAGCTTAGCTAGGCATGTCAAATGATCAATTGATTAAGTTACAGCCCCATCTAGATTATAGTAAAAATGGCTAAACTTTCTGCTAAACTTGCTAAAAAAACTATCCTGGGAGGTTTGATAGTTCTCGTCGAGAAACATGAATCAACACGAATATCGATTTCGTCTCTTACGGCCATCTCAGCCAAACGCAACCGTTCTCGGGAGATGAGGTTTCGCTGTTGCTGCTCATTCCATTAAAACCACGAAATCGGACGGACGTGGCGCTTGCGGTGAATCGTTTGTCAACTAGAAGAATCAGTTGTCTCTCGTAGCCATTGATGACGTGAGACGACAAACTTGTTCTTCTCTTTTCATGAAGGAAACGACTTCCAGATTCTAGATATCCTGGCATTACATGCACGATTGGTGAGGACGCGTTTTTATCGCCCACTTAGCACCATCTGATCCGCCGAATTCTAATGCTCATTTATAGAAACCGCTTCAATAGTAGAGGTGAAGATAGCGAGATTTTGAATATTCGGACACACAATGTCCTGTCGGTTATGATTTACACACGCCTGTGACCCTCTGGACTGAACTGAAAATAATGAAGAATGAATCCAAGGTGTACTGCATCTGTGGTGGGGCGCGCGTTGAGTCGCGGAGTCTTATGGGGAAATACTTAAGCAGAAATCTTTAAAAAGGATTCTCAAAAAGGATTTAAAACGGAACGCAAAGCAAATCTTATCACCATATTTTGAATATTGCATGCCTTTTAGACTATGATATCACAGGAGCACATTAATATTCGATTATTAGTGTCTGCTAGTGGATTAAGACTCTTGTTAATATATTGGGCCACTAAATAGTGTCCCGATGATTCGATCTCAAAAGGACAACTGATATTCTTTGATGCACCACGTTGCAAGTAGCGACGAGGTGCTGCGGTATAGTTTGGTGGCCTTCGCTAGAGGTAGCTAGGTGCAACAGAACTGAATGTCCAAATGTTCGTTTCGAGCAAATCGGGTAGTTTGCAATGAAGAGGAGCCGGTGAGAATTCGAAGCACACTAATGGATCGAAGCCGTCTCAGATGTAAGCAACTGATTTTGTGCGACATTTCAAGTTCCCATAGCCAGGGCAAGGTTAGAATAATCGGAAGTTACGGCACTACCTCGGACGGCTAAAATCAAAATTAAGACGCCGTGCCACGCGCTAGTTTAAATGCTATTAGCGAATAAGTCCTGCTCAAAGTGTAAAACAAGTGCTATGCAAGTGCTAGGGTATTTTGGGCCTAAATTGAGTAATGTCACAGCTTACGAATCGGAGTGAGCAACACAGACGTGTTGAGCCATCATGGTAATGTCTTTATGGCCACTTATAAAGGCTGATCGTAACAACACATTAAATTCGCGCATATAATGTCACTGCACAGAGAAAGACGCTGAAATGAGAAACCAGATTTACACGTTAACAGTAATGTTTCCGGATGGGACGAGACGTGACAGCATCTGTGAGATGTGCCTCCAATATGCACTGAGCTCATCGTACGGAGAAATCGTTGTTCACTCCTATCGAGCCGCCCGCCCGGAGTATACGAGTGAACCAAATGCATTCATCCGTCCGCGCCCTGTTCCCTCCTCCCATGTTCACGGTCGCTCGAATTGTTTATCTAGCTTTAATACTTTTTCTTTGGTCTATCATCAAGCGCGAATCGTACAACTTGCCGCAGATTGTCACCATAGGTTAGCTCAGCTTCGTATAAATTTGTGCCCAATTTTTCACTGAATTTTGACGCTGTGAACGATTTGTTAGGCCACCGAAAGAGTATCCACAGGTGGCAAAAAAAAACAACGGAAATTCTAAGGAGCAGACAAACGAGTCTGTAGAATTTTATTCTTGCTGGAGCAAGTGACGTGAGCATCCGTACGGCCGTGTATTTTCCCCACCCTTCTCCCTTTCAACATATATCGCTCCAACTGCAAGGATTCACCTAGTTTCTTGTAAGCATATAACGTTTTAATGACGTACGCGTGAGTTGATTTTGTCATCTGCTTCTGTCATGGTTTAAATGAGTCATTGAAATCTTTGCGTTCGATTGTTCTGTCTCCCCCAGAAGTGTGCAGGTAAACGACTCCGGGCCTGCCGGGCCTGATCTTGGAGAAACATGCGTGGAGACTTAAACCTCAGCCACGGATTGCATCGTTTTCCTGCGCCACTCGATGCCCGTGTGAACGAACTTGCCACTAATCAGTTTTGGCTCCATGGACGCTGGCAAAGGGTCAATATCGAGGCGCTCAATACAGGCTGCGGAGAGTTCGAGGCTCAAAGTATGCATCCAGGTTCATTGCGTGTAACACCAAACACAATCACAATAGCATATTAAATAGCACTTTTAGAACTGACTATCAACCAACATAGTATATTGTTCGCCAACATAGTATACTCTTCGAAGTATTGTTACAGAATAAACCATTCGGGGTTAGACATTGACGCAAATGAGGAACGTACTAAGTGCAAATCATTTTAATCAAAAATTTAAGCGTGAAGACAGTGTTCGACGGAAACACCCCAAATAGATTTAAGGGTGTTTCAGACGTTCACAAACGTGTGTCTACACCGAAATTTCAGAACATGTCGCGTCTCAATGAGACTGCTTTATTAGTATTTTTTTTAAATCAAACTATCATTTCCGCACTAGAGGTTTTTTCCGAGTGTTTTTATTACGGAAGTCATAATGTTGAAATGACGCTTTCAGACACATAGTACCAATATTAAACATATGCATATGCTCTCTTAAGTTGCTCTTGTCGTTGTTGCGAAGTTTGAAAGTTGCCAGGATCGTTCAGGACTACCTTTATCGTTACACCATTGCCCTATTAATCGATTGATTGAAATTAAAGGAAGAAAATACAGGTAGCTAGAATGCCAGTTGTAGTGCAGAGTTAAAAAGGTATTTTCAGTCTGTCAACTTGGCCATTCGACACCACAATCGAAGCCGATGTACTTACGGATAGGTTGATCTACATGCCTCCGTAACATTAAAATGGGATTCGAATAACGGTATCTGCTAATTGTTTCTTTTCTGAATATTTGCCTCCGTAGCCCTTTTGCGAGATATGAACGTGCTCAGCGCGAATGAAGTAATGCGTTAATACTGAAAATATCGCTGACACCAAAAAAGCTATATCAAGTGTGAGGGCTATACGAACTCTGAGATTGACGAAAATGACAGCAAAATACTATGCTGCGTTTTCGGCATCTTCTTTTGTCTATCACCTCTAAGGCCTCGAAAATGACTAAGTCTGAATGACCGCTCAATTGCTGTATAGCTGTAATGATGAAGCTTGTATGGTCCTCGTATGCGTAGTTTAAGGAAAAGCTTGTTATCGTTTTCCAAATATTGCAAAAATCTATTGATTTTCCAGAATATTTATGGCATTTGTAAACATCCCCTTTTGGAACGCTCGCGACACGTGAAGCTCAAAGATGTATAGCTTTGTCAAGGTGACTATTTTATTTGGCCTTACAGATAAATGTTTCCATACTTCGAAGAGTTTATAGAAGTTTAAAACACTCTTTTTATTAGTTATATATAATTTTATTAGGTAATATACCTTTTCAAATATATAAATTAGATACAAAAGAAATATCGCGTGTTCTAATATGACCAAAACACATAAACCGTTTAAAGTTTGTCTACTACTGACTGGCACTTACAATATGGCTGATCAAAGCCCAATACTTTTTCTTGGATCCACCTAATACTTGGAATCCGTAAATAATTTCTTTTAACACTCCCCTCGTTAAAGTTCGGAATCGCTTTCGTATCATTTGATAGCCCTAAGTATAGAAAGCATACGTAGCGCACGTATCATCAATTCCCTGAAAATTTTCGATTTTATGTTAATCCTTGATGCCAAGTCCTTGATGATTCTTTACAAAGTTCGATGGCACCCACTTCTAAAACGCTTATTCGCGCAGATCAAAATTTTGGAATAAAGAACAAATACGTACGCGCGAAGCTTCTATGTCCATACAGGCGCACTTATTCTTTTTTAGAGAGAGTAAATAAACTGAAGCGCATTACAACGTGTCGACTCACAATAATTTCAGCACTGTTGCACCTGGCACAGACGAAGGTTAGCGAACTTTCAGGTTGTCCTCTTGCTTTTTTGCTGTCTGCTTTTTTGGCCCCTCAGCATCGAAAGTGGATCGATTTAAGGTGAGATGGCAACATGGTGGCTTGGGAGTAGTATCCTGGTGGGTGATCCTAAATTCATCACAGCCGGGATATCCGCCGGACTTCATCTTTCATGATCCCAACTTTTTGCCCCCCATGGAAAAGCTGCAATCACTTGCTCGATGGGACGCATCGAGTCCCAACGCTCTTTTCCAGGTAAAGTCAGCAAAAGCTTCTACGCACTTAATCTAGTTAAGATTCTGACCTCTCATGTAGCAATGATCGAGTATGATGAATAATGAACAAATGGTCTATATTTTGTTGACAAGTGCCTGGACGGTCAAAGGGAGAGAAATTCTGGATGGAAGTCGATTTGCGCACTAGGTTATATATCCTCGCCTGGTGACTATCTTGCGTGACAGGATCAAGTATTGACCCGAATTATGAGTCTAGACCACACTCTGGAATGGCAAATCTGGTTGACACGTGTACCCTGATTGGACCATGCCCTCACGAGCGATAGACTTCACGTCGACAAATGTGTTCTTGTCATGTAAAATTGATAAGGAATCAGCGTAAGCCGGAACCTCGGTTGGGTTCTGGCGTTGTCGGGAAATTCCGCAGTAAATATCTTGGTTTATTGCTGTATTTGCTCGCCTGCGACAGTCGGGAAATTCCACAGTTATCCTCGTCTTACTCGTTCGTCTGCGGTGAAGTCCAATTCGATGAGCTGCTTCCTGCTTGTTAGAGAAACTTGCCACTTGTCTAGCCCGATTTTTGTGAAAATGAACATACAACGCTTAAGGTTGTTTTCGTTGATACAGGTTTTTGAAGAGCTCATCGTTGCGTTACAACTCTATGAGCTACGAAAGATCCCGGAAGCAATCCGCCGCGAGTATGAAGGCGTCATCATTGCTCCCGAAGTCGTTACGAAATACTGTTCGTCCAACGTTTCAAACGCCGCATCAGAACTTGCTGAGTTCTGGATTCGTTTGAGGTTTGATGAGGATCCTGTACTCTATACGGACCTTCATTACAAGATGGTATTTGGCAGCTGCATGTTTACCGTATTTACAACGCAATTGTAATTCAATAGTAATAATGATGCTTATTCTACTCCGCTCGAGGTGCTGTAGTATTTTCGAATATATGGATACCCGAAATTTTGTAACTTTGAAAAATGATCGCCAACAAGTTTTGTCTACAGCGCTGCTATGCGCATCCTTGCTTCCTGTTTCGTATAGGCAAATCGTCAGTGCACTCTAACCTGCGATCTGTCGCAAGGCCTCTTTTCCACCATCGGAAAGTTGAGGTTTGTTGACGTAGAAACGTCTTTGGAAAAGATGGTCAAGCGAGTCTACGAGCATATCTCGCAATGTTTAGCCAGCGAGAAGAAGAGCATTCATCGTAGGCGCGAGGTACTTGATTCTGTGCTCAGTCTGCAGGGTACGTTCATCTTCTTCACATTATTATTAGTAGCTGTACGTTAGTGAACTAGCAGACCCTAGTGGGAACCGGGTCAGCGAATTTCTCGTGTAGCCGACCGTTGTGTGGGAATCTGCGGTCCTGTGTGGGGATCTTCGAAATTCATGTGACGATGTTTCTCACTCTGTCAAACGAAGATGGGTAGATCTGTATTTGTACGTGCACTGAGTGCACAGCTTTAGCATGGGGGGTGTTTAAATACGCAGGATAAGAGTTATGCAAACGGACGCTACTGATTTCTTACGTGAAATATGTGAATTGGATGCCTTAGCACTATTAGCGCGGCATACGACTGCGTTTGTGCTAACCCCCTTGTTCGGACCCGTTAAGCGAGCCGAAGCTGCTAACGCCATGCACCACGACGTGAGGGCCACGAGTGATGCTTGTGTTCTCTCACACGTGTGTGAACTGCGGCCCACTCTTCTGAGATTCTACGGTCCTGAGATTCGATAACGGCGCACAATATTAATTCAACCGGAAGTCACTGTACGGCACACGGACAAGAGACCGGAATGCGGCGGAAGCAGCTGCCATTCGCCGGTGCACGGAGACAAGCGTCAAACAGCGTTAAATGCCGTTAATGAAAACCATAACCAAAAACCACAACCCTGCTGCCTCCATCAGTGCGCCCCTGATGTGCTCTTTTTATGCCAGAAAATATTATAACCATAAATGTGTTAATACAAGTTACCTCCCCTTTAGGTGATTCATTGCTCGAGGTCGATATGGAACGTTTCCGTTCTATAAGACTGCTGCTGAAGCATGAAGAAGTCTACGTTGAGGTCCTAATTCAACTTCCGCCGCTCTTTCTCGAGGCGACCAAGATCATCGAGTTCGTCGCTAAAGACGCGTACAATCAGCGCCGTGAACTTCGACAGGAACGGAGCGTTACCGGGAAGGATCCCATGGCTATCGCGCGCGAAACACTGGTTCACACCAATGACATGACAGTCGAAATCGCGCAATACTTTCTCGACAAAGCGGGACAGCCGTGAGCCTGCGCTGACTACACGGAAATGGGGCTTGATCCGTGAGAAACACCGTCAGTGTATAACGAAAATAGAAGCGGGTCCGTTACATTTTAAGATAAGAAAAAGAAACAATCGTTATTATGAGTCATACGCTGTGCGTAACTAGATTCTATGGGCTCGACAAGTGGCCCTCCCCTGTAGTAGGGTTTGAAGAAATACGAACAAACTTGTTTGGTGATAGTTGCGCAAGTATGGGTATTAGCTTTGACTATTTGAAAAGCCTAGGGACTGCTGTGATGAGTCTGTGAGAACGTCCCAAGCAAGGCTGGCTGCTGGCAAGTATCCTCTGTGGTCTGAACTACCTACACATACTTATTTACCTATATACATATATACTAATCACTTTATGTAAATAAAACTTATCTGAAAGTAACATATGTGGGCGCAGTTCATAAACCTGCTTGTCTCCTTCGACTTCTTAATTTTTGAATACTTATTCCTAATCATGTTACTGGGTACATTGTATGGGACGTACATTTTTCTTAATAATTATAATAATTTTCTGTCTCCGTTGTTCTTCTGTAGAATCATTTACAGACTGTTTATTTTCATACTCACGTTCTTCTATAGATTTTCTATAGATAGAAAAAACATTTCGTGAACACTATTGTCATTAAAATAAATAGAGAGCTGTCAGAAAACCGAAAAAAGGACTTCAAGCGATTTTGAAGATTGTGTGTTGCTTGTTTGCACCGTGCAGATTCTTCTTCTACAGTGTTAGTCAACTTCAGTTCAACAGGTAAGCAGGTATTACTTCGTTTTACGGTACAATACGCAGTCTCTCTAGCAGCCTCTTCGTGCATGTAATATTTGAATAGCGTCTCACTGCGTTCCAGTCGGACATCATCGGATGCTTCGCTTCATCGCCGGCTGCTTTGCTTCAGCTGGCACAAGGACCTTGAAGTCGTGGTTGATGTTGAAGTATTAGTAGTGATTGTAGGAATACAGGTCGTTTGACGCGTTGTCGCACAGTGTCATTTTGGTTTTGAGAATTGATCCAACACCAATTAAGCCATGTTGGGCTCGGCGCCACACTAAAGCCGACCATGTGAGGGGCCATTCGGCACTGAAGGTGAGTATTATCATCAGTAGAACCTACAAAACGAATATGGCAGCTTATTATTATTGTTATTAGTAGTAGTAGTAGTAGTAGTAGTAGTAGTAGTAAATACTGTTAGAAGCGGTTATAAGTAAATGTGGCGCAAATGCTCCGCGTTAACACTTACATCCCTTTGGGGTATTCCCAGATTATACTCTCCTTTAATTGTAGGGATTGAGGGACAGAAGAGAGAAACGAAAGGAAAAAGAAAGCGGTTTTTTCTCACCTTCGGCCGAACGAAGTGGCGTTGTTTCGATAGGTTTATTATCGAATCTTCCCTCGGGCTTTTCAGACTTAGCTACGTAGCAGTTATAACTATAGCTCGCTAGCCGGTTGACAATCTTTCAGCAACAATGGCAACCTCTGCCGCCCTTATATACAATCGCTATCTAAAAGATAGTCGTTGCTTTTTTATATTACTGGCCACCTGTAAAAAAATTATAAGCGAACTTGACTATTCGTTTTCTGCTGTCTTCAGCTAACATGTGACAAAAAAGCGCTGTCTTCAACCACTTAGAGGGGTAGATGATGTTTTCGCCTACGGAAAGCGGAAGCCATCTTCAAGTGAGTCTCTCACAAACAGAGGAATCAGAACAGAGAAATCAGTCCTGAAAACGGACAAATCCAAGTTCGCCTACCTAATTTAGATAGTACAGACGCAACCTGACAGTCTTTTCATTGGCGGCCTGAATACGCTGGGCATGATGTAATACCAACATCCAGCCAGCTGGATTCTACGTCTTCGACACAACGTGATGGATGGTCTGTCGATGGCGTATGACTTCATTGCGCGCCTTTCAGCATTTCAGTGTCTAACAAGCCACTGAATTCGGCCATCTAAGTCGGCCTCGTTATCTTCGCTATAACTATGAATGAATAGTGCACCTGACTCGCATGCTTCCTGATCAAGTCGACAAAAGTCGCTATCGCTCGATGAACTCCTGGTGGCCGTCTCCTCGAGAGCTGCCCGACCGCCTCGTCCACCATGAAGACTCTTTCGATTCGTATCGGAGGTGACTTGCCGAAGGTCCCAGGGCTCTTGAAATTTCGCCGCCGGCAACGGGACACAATGGGTTGAGTTGAAGTCGAACAGGTGTCGTCGAGCCAGGTAGAGGATCAGCTTGACCTGAGAGCGACCGACAAACGGACTTTCAAATTAAAGACAGTTATACATGACGCAAGGTGGCGCCACTCTCGTTATAAGTTTCCGTCAAGGACAACTGTGCTTGGAGCGTCAATTGGGCGAAAAAGCTGTGCACGTCTTTTGTCAGATTACCTTAAAAACTGAATTTAGACATATACACAGAATATATATATATATATCATGATAACACAGTTTTAATTCAAGCAATTTCGGTTGCAAAACATCCACTGTAAGATAAAATGCAACCCAATTGTAGCATTACGAATCGTACATATATATACGATATATACGACACACATATACGATATATAGAATATCGTACTAATAATTCGTTATGTAATACATTATCGGACATAATATTGTGCAGACACCGCACAAAAGGCCTTAGAGAGACCAAACCTGTCCCTTAAGCTTATACTGAATCTATCGCCTTCGAACTAGGTTATTCGAACCTTCTGCTCTGAGGTTAGCTGTGTGCCGAAACGTAGGGGATAGTGGTCTCCAGCTTCAGTGGCTTCTCGGAGCCATCGTTCGCACTCTGCGTCGTCTACGCGCTGCTCTTCATAGAGGATCTTCTGGTGAGACCGATCTCCTGAGAGCCACTCGGCTAGAACCCAGGCACTTTCGTTCGTGATTATCGCTGGGAAACGATGCCGAAGAACCTTCGTCACGAGGTCATTGACGCGATTTGAGCCCAGACGATTATTGATATCCTGTTACAGGCAAAAAAAAAGAGTAAATAGACCGGTACTCTGGAGACATCGAATCCCTCTCATCGTTCGCCAGTTTGAGCCAGCTTGAGCGAGACCGGACATTAAAACGAATATATATATATATATATATATATGCACTACAGTTCCATAAACCAAGAATAGATGTACCGTTGAGATGATTTCATCATTGGTTCGCCTATACATTAGTATTGGCCCCGAATATCGATTTGTCTGCTCTGCATTGTTCAGATTGAAATAGTCGGCAACGGTGCGTACGACGATGGGTCCAATAGAGCCCGGCATCTTGGAGGCCGCCAACGGTACGACATCATCAAAAGTGGCATCCAGTATTAAACCTGACAATTCGCAGCACGAACAGATAGGTTCCTATATTTATTAGTACTGGGGTTTATGCGTAGCTGTTTTATGGCAATCGAGTGGTGAATGTATATTTCATATACATGTATATTTCGATATTTCATAGTGTTATGGAATTTTACTGGTGTTGTCGGTCTGCAATGATTTCAGAAGCTCGTGTACCTTTGATGTCGGGGTAATTCATGGCGCACCAGGAGGCTGTGTATGCCCCTATCGACCAAGCGTATAAAATTATATTTTCTGGGCGGAACCCCAATCGATGTATAGCAAATTGCATAACGACATCGATGGCGTTTTGCTCTTGCGCAGGAAATGGTACGCCCTGGAACCAGTTATGCAAACAAGCGGACAACTTTAATCACTACGTGCAAAAACGTATAGGCTATCTTTTTAGATCAGTTTTCTACCGAATTTCTAACACACTCGAAAACAACGCATAAATTGAGTTTCTATTCCGCTATTTCACGATAAAATTAATAACACGTAGAGATGCATACAAAGATCTATCGTAAAGAAGAATGCTCTACTTTAGGACAAGTTGTAGGTCTTTTCTTCTTCCTCTTCTTCTAATTCTTCCTCTTCTACTTTTTCCACCCGGATCCACCTAGCAAAAACATGCCAGCACTGGCCGACGCATGCGGTCCGCGATGCCACTAGAACGTGTACAACTCGTGTTAACCAACCTAATTTCTACACTACCAACAACTACAACCAACACAACCAAATATAAAGGGTGCTGCACGTTCACATTAAGATCAGTGGGCCATCTCACCGTGCTTCCAGCAAATCCTGGATGATTCCAGCCGAGAACGGAATATTGGGCGTCGATAGGTGTCGCTGTAATTCCGACCTCGTAGAAGCCTGCGTTTCCTTCGCAGCACAGAATCAAGGTTTGGCCCTGCGGTGCCTCCTTTAGTCCACGTCTATCAACGAACACCGTATCGATGAAATTGCCATCTCTTGTCGCCAGCTTATACCTGGTTGCCCCGTGCTACACAACAATGCCAACGAAGAACAGGGCAAATAGCACGACTCTTAGTTAGACAGTAAGTTTTTTACTGCTTTTCCCTGTACAGACTGAAGCAATCTGTGTACAGAGAGAACTCATCGTACGCTGAAGGTCGATTTTCTTATCAAATCCTCGAGCATTACCCTCCACAAACGATTCGACATCGTGAAAAAACAAATCATCTTGTTTGAACACTACAAAACGAACAAATATTCTGTACTATATCGTACTATCCATCGGAGCGTAAGTGACGTAAGAAGTCGCAAACGACCAAATATTCGTTAAAGGAACAGATTACGATCGGCCACCTAAATGACGCTCAGAACAAACTATTTAAGATCTGTTCTGAATTAAATGCATGACTGACATTGATTTTCTTGTGCTAACAGAAAAGAATCAAATACTGATCACTAACCGAAGGTGAACAGAAATGACAATCACCTTATTTTTTCATTTCACTGTAACTTGTTTATAACCCTGTATGATAATAGATTTACACTAACCTGCTCCATGAGCTTTGCGCGTCCCTCAAGTAACATAGGTCCGATGGCTGCCTGGAAGAGTTTGACAGCTCCGGGGTACATCATGTGCCGACCAAATGAGTGAATACAGAGATAGCCGATGAAGCGCAGCGGCAGATCACGTAAAATGGTTAAAAACATGCCGGAATCGCCACTTACTCGCGGAGGAACAACTACTCGGGGTTTGTCCTTTGAACTGAAAATACAGCCCAAGCATTAGCCGTAGTCTACATATATACCATGGTTACATATACTGTATACTTTACCGCTATATCACAGTGAACTAAAACAAACATTGCACAATTTATGCGCTATTTTTAGGGCTGGTTCTTTTGAAGAACCGTACCATATTGCTTACGTAGCCAAGAGTCGTTAGTTAACATGTGGCCGCTTAATCCATATAGCCAGGCGCTCTTACCCGATGACGCTTTCATGGGCGGATTTACCGGACAATGTAGCCTTGTTCGGCAAACATTTGGGTTTTTTCACGGATTACATTATAACCAGCCACAAGACTATTTGTAACGCAATTTGCTAACTTGGTTACGACTCTTGTGACGCAACGATTCAAATAACCGCGTTAAATCTGCCAGTCTAGTTTAGAAATTATCAGACACGGTCTTTTGTCAACTTGAATAACTCACTTTCCAAGTAAAATTTATGCTTAAAAAATCACTGTCGCAGTCTTCGAACGCAGTAACAAATAGGTATCCGGTGAATCTAATAGGCGGATGGTCGCAGTAACCTTAACAAACGATCGTTTGTTCAACGAGAAATTTTTTGCTAATTCGCAGACAGCATGTTGGGTTTCCGGTTGGAAATTGGGTTACGACTGACTGCGTTGGGTAGTAAAATGCTATTAAAAAAATTAATATTGAACTCGGATAATTTTCTAGACAATCTGCAGTAATTGACTAAGAAAAAATCTTAATAAAATAGCTTGTTCAGTTTTTTCTCTGCTGTTTGTGAAGACCCAAAAAAAATCATACGTCTCACCTACATAGGACGTTCATGGCGTACATTCATATGCGCTACGGTACAAAAATAGACGTTTTTGAAGAGCTTTGGAATGCGCGTTCGTCTAGTTTCTAGCCGGAATCTTTATTAATGGCTATTATTAGTCGTTTTTCATTATCCCTTTAGAGTAATCTGCTGCGCTTGCCCACGTGCACAAAACCGCACAGCCATCTTGCCCTTAATGATTGCCTTTAGTGAAAGCGGCAGCTTAACGCTAATGGCCAGCTTTGGTTTCTCACGTTATCTTCGTTTTGAGTAGGAAATCGCAAGGGGAAAGCAGTTTCAACTACTACGGCGCTTGTCGTCTTCAGTAGAGACTAAAATCGTCTTTTGTGTTAGCAAGCATACGACAGAAAGCCGCGCATGCCGTGTTCGTGAGTAGTTCGGAGACGTCATTCATTCAGGCTGATTATTATTTGACAGCTAGCATGGACGCAGACTCACCTTTCGACGTCGCTCCAGCTGAAGTCGACAGGCCAAGCGTCGAAGTCACCGTCGAAGGCACGTAGCGCTGCTTTGTTCGTTGCAGCTTCCTCAAGCGCCGCGATAAACTTGAGATAGTCGCGATTCGCGCAGCGGCCCACGCCCCGGAGGCATAATGTTCCTACCCAAACCACGACGACTACCGACGCCAATCTATCCCAGACAGGCGTCAAGTAAGCAGTCCAAACGTTAATCTACACACATGCGACGTTTAAACGAGCAAACAAATGTAGCTAAAAAAAATAGAATCTCAGCCGAGTGCGTTACACCCAAATGTCGAGCATTAATTTGCTCAGTTCGGCTGAAGCCCCTGATAGCCTATCGAACATGTAGCATGCACATCACGTTATGGAACGAAGTAAACTGGCAGGTTGCTAACCTGGACAGGTAGTAGAAGCCTTCGAGGGTGCAGAAGCCCCGACGATACAGTACATAGGCAATCACTGGAGATGTGAACGCGGCCAACGACCACGCGAATGAGAGCTGAAACACAGAAGGCAAACACTGTGTGAAATGCTGGTTTTTGGCCGATTGTTTAATAGTCATCGTATTTTCTCCCTGCAGGATTGCATCTTCGCTACGAATTTATACTTTCCTCCGTTCTCACTCAATAACTAATGAATCTTTGTTTGCTAGTGTTTTTGAAGGCTATAAGTTTGCCTGGAGTGCAGTCAACAAACATCTATCTCATAAAAATTCATTGAAACGCAACGCCGCTACTCAGAAGCCCTGCGCGGGCTTTTGATATTGCTTCGCCTAACATCTTGAGTTGGTTCAGTTTTTCCGTCTTTGCTGCAGTCGGCTGTTGGGCATGCGATATTTTGCTTTTTTTGGCAGCGAGACAACACCATATACCCTGCGTCTGGCTATATGAGTAACGCGTTCTTTGCTTATATAAATGGCATTATATATGAGTATTTAAGCTACTACATCGAGAAAAATATTTATTAAAGAAGGCTGCTTTTAACGATTACTCATCGTTATATATTATATGTTCATCGTTCAGTTACAGTAACATTTTTGTGTCTATTATGTATTCCTTTAGCTATGTAAAATTTCGCCTGACGAAGCTAAAAAATAAATGCTGCACACATTGTATTATTACGTGTTTGCGGGAACCAAGTATAAAGGAAGTATTGTTTGGAGCCATACCCTCCCAGTTCTCACACAGGCCACCTGTTTTTTCCGTCCCAGTAGGAATCACTCTTATGACTTAACTTCGTGTATCTTGTGAAGTGTTTGCGATAAGACAAAGAAATATCTATTCATTTTTGACATCAGGCTTACTGGAGGGTGTAATAAATTACTTAAGGCCAAGGTCAGCTGTTTGTCAGCTCACTCTAGACGGCCATGATGATGGGTAATTTTGTCATCTGTCTTAGCCTTACCGCCCTAGCTGTAATGGATGAGGATTGCAATATAAAGCATAGTGCTTCGCCTCGAGTCTTCGGAGACGCTTTAAGATTGACGATTATGTAGAAACGAATCAAACAATCGACGAATTACGTAAACGACTTACTAACACCATTTTTCGAAACTCGTTTGACAGCATACAGTTCCGAGAGATGTTTTGCTAGCTTGACTAAACGCTGTCATTCGAAAATTGACCTTCTACTAATACTACTACTAACGTTTTCCCACTCGAATATAACGGACAGTTGCTTGTATTGGTGGTTGACATGTCAGCTCCAGACTAATGCTAGCCCCAAGTAGCAACTAACCAATACGTTTTGTCAGCATGTCGAGCTTAACTCTTTGTCTCCGCCGCATAGCAAGCCACGGAATAATGCGACAGTGCGGTAAATCTGAGGTCCATTACGAACCACTAATCGAAAATTTTGTAGTGCACTGTTATGTCAAAACACTGCTTTAATGCAGACGAAAACAGTCATTCTAAGGAAGGTCAACGTCTAGTAGGTCAATGCCGTTGTACTGCGTGGACGCGCGCGATGACCAAGTGGCACGATAAAGGGTTTTTTCTGTTAAAGCACCAAAGTGTTAAGAACCGCGCGATTAGAGAAAAATAGAAAGAACAAACGTATTAAGACGACAAGGTCCAACAAATCCCGAGCACAGCTGGCTGAATGACCTTCAACATCAGTGGCACAAAGTTCGAATTTCGAAATCGCGAACTTCGAAAAAGTAGGCAAATGGCAAGATAAACCTATTTATCTAGCGCTAATTTTGAAAACTGTGATTCAGATGTTCAAACAACGTTCAGAAAACAATCTGTCTAGACCACTTTCTGAATACCACTTTGAGACGGGACCGAGCTCCTCTCAATTAGGCTTGCTTCTTGGCTTATAGCACGAAGGTACCCGGGAGTGGGCGAACATTAATTTTTTTCGACTATTACTTTTTCCCGCTGTTTTACGCAAATTAGGTCAGCTGACAGATTTGGTAAAGCATCCGCATGCGTCGTGTAATTTGTCTCCTCTTGATTCAATCCAAATCAGTTTAGCGCTCACAGCTGCATTAAACTTACGGCATATCCGAGTGAGCGGACGATGTTATCCGAGTACGCCTCCAAACAATTGGGCTCGTACAGTTTCCCCTGAAATAGACGGTACGACGTTATGACGATCAGTTGCAACCTCACGACGGATGTATGTACTCATTGCGGTTATGAGCGGCCCTTGAATGGTAGTCACTTCGGTCGAGAACAAGCCGAGAGATTTTTGCCACACCAGAAGCGAATTTGCCAACCACGTGAGCCGACTTTGGCCACCCGACGGCAGTTGTCAAACCCACCGGGATAGCAATGAAACAGCGACCGCCTCAATACGAACTATGATAACATCAGGAAAATTTCTGAGTGCCCACAAATCTATCCGCATTACAAAAGAGTATGAGGGAGACTGATGAGCATTACCAGCTATCTTTTGTATGCAAATCTGATTCTGATATTTGCGCATCGGCACGACAATACAAACTTAATAAATACATAAGACGAAATTAAATAAACAGCTTCCTCCTGGAAAATGTTAACACTGGCAATGATTGTTGTTCTTTTTCCCCATTTGCCAGCTTGTTTTGCTTCTGGTTGCGTAACTAAAATTTCCCTAACATTGTATTCAGCTGATTAAATCGGTGGTCACTCGGCCACAAACCAGTGACGCGAATCTGATAACCATTTTTACCTGAGACATTTCTGTCTTGTAGATTCTGTAAAGTCGAGGGCCTGAGATACATTTGAGAATCCATCCGATAGCCATTTCGACGACGGAGATTGGCGAGGATGTCCGAGGACAAAAGTTTTGTCCTTTGCGCGTTTCGCTACTTCTGCAATTCCCTAATTGCCGATAATCGAACGCAGGAAAACTGGCATTTAAGGAAACTGCTGCCGTCGCGTCGGGCTTGGGTCAGCAACACGTTCGCACACTACACACCGTTCAGGTCGACCTCGAGCACAAAAATGAAGTGTTGGCGATGATAGGGGAATAACGCTGCTATCCCATTGGTCACAGAAGTGGTTCCTTAATCACGGACAAACTGACAGGTGGCACCGCGGATGCAGTGTCCACGTCAGAGGGAAGGAGCACACCACGAATAGCCCCTAGCTGGTAGCCCCTGTGCTTCCTCGCTCGGGGCCCAACAAGAAAAATACGTAGCAGAAACTGCCTGGAGCAAGGCTGTTTGACTCGGGCTGGTTCTTTCCGTTGGTTGTGGGCACTTCGTCGATATGCCTCGCTCTGCTCCTGGCTGCAAGAGAGCCAACCAGGCGAGGCTGCCAACGACGGCCCCAACACTTACAAGCTGACACAACAGCTGAGAGGAGGTATTGGAATGGGTCAAGTATTAGTTTTTACCTACAGACGTATCTTGGAGGAGCGTCTGCGCGGGTGTGTTCTGTTAGCAGCCATTCGTTTCGTCTGCCAAGCTCACTAGCTTGGTGCATTCGCATGCGTTTTGCGACCTGAGGAGACACATAGGTGCACGTGTTCGATCCCCACCGTTGCACATCTACATTTACGGGGACCGTATTACAAAGTAACGCAAAAAGCGGTACCGTGGATTTTGGCTGATGGTCAGCCTTAAAAAATATTGATGGTCGGTCCTACAGATAACCGTTTCATCTAGTGGCAATAACAACATGAATGCAAAACAACAGATGCGATAGCAGACGACGCGGGCGGCTGCTGACCCTGAGTGAGCGAGGAGTGCTAATCGATGGAGTAATCAGAGGCTGGGCGCTATTCGAATAGAGCTGGTGTCGTGTGTTTAATATAACGCAATGGAGCCGACACCGGCTATCAAGGTACCGCCGGTCGTCAGCATCGTAGAAAATGCAGCAAAACTGTGGCAGAATCGTGACCACTTCGATGTAGCAACAGTGGACCGTATCTATGAAAGTGAGTTGAACAATGCCGGTAGCAAGAAGGCGCTTGAGTTCTCGCAGTTCCTCGAGAATTACTTGTGGCCGAATTTCGACGCAAACACTTCAACGAAGGGTCATTTGATATCAATTGTTGTGATGGTCAACGAAAAGTTTCGCGAGCGCATTCCCGCCTGGCGCGCTTTCCTGGAGAGCCCGG
This sequence comes from Tropilaelaps mercedesae, assembly GCA_002081605.1. Classification (NCBI taxonomy): domain Eukaryota; kingdom Metazoa; phylum Arthropoda; class Arachnida; order Mesostigmata; family Laelapidae; genus Tropilaelaps; species Tropilaelaps mercedesae. Next base: position 24,914 of record MNPL01011710.1, read on the forward strand.
AAAACTTTCCGGGTTTCTTTCGTCGCGTCATGCAAGCGGCACTCGACGAGAAATCAGAGTTTACAAACCGGGAACATACGAGCCTACTCATTTTCCTCATTCACTGTTTCAATTCAGTTGAGGTATGCGGAGAACAGCATTCTTGACTTATTCAAGCTTTACTAAAGATATGCCTCATATATATATATATATATATATATATATAAATATACACATACTACCTGTTATATTCTGATGTTTTAAATATTTGAATGAATGTGAATGCGTAAATCACGATCATAATTTACTTGTACACCATTGTACTTTGTGGCGACAATGACCGAATAGTACCACACATATATCGTCCGCAAAACTAACATAAAATGTCGTTTAGGTGGAACTAATTCGCAAGGAAATTGTGAAGGTAGTGTCACTCCGAATGTGGAGCGAAATACTTTCCGGAAGACGAGATACCGAACTACAAAACAACCCAACGCTGAAAAGATACTGGGCCTATCTCGCAGGACAAGAGAAGAAGATGAGCGAAGAAGACCGCCACCAGATACAAACGGATCGTAGATTTTTTAAGAACCTAATGCATCGTTTTTACAAACTTCTTGATTCTATCCCGTCAAAAGACGAGGTAACGAATTTAAGTAGTTATTTGTAGGTATCTTTATGTACTGAGAGCGTCAGGCTATAGGACTTCCATAGTTCGCATATTCGACGACCGTCTAAACAAACATTAATTACTAAAGTCTGAATTTTCTGTGCAGCCAAGATTTTAAATCAATATTTCTATACATTAAAACGTTTTTGTAAGTCAGACCGCAGGATCGCTCTACCAATGTCGAGAGCTTCACAAAATTGATTTCACATAGCAACGTAACGAAACAATACATGAAGAAAATGAGAAAACTAACTTAATTTGTCACCATCGACCGTCCTCGACGACCTGATCGCAAAGTTCAATCAAAAGTCGATCCATCAGCGGGAAAGTATTAGCCTGCAATTAACCCCTTTGCATTGTTTCGTCATCAGGCACCCGAACTAGATGCCTCGACGGTTGAGGTAGTCACTTACTGCGAGCGGTTTATCGAGCTGATGGTGGACCTGGAGGCGCTGCTGCCCACCCGACGCTACTTCAACGTAGTTCTCGATAACTCCCACCTCATCGTACGCTGTTCCCTGTCCAACCTAGCCGGTCGTCCGGAGGGCCGGCTGTTTCTGCAGCTCCTCGACATGCTGAAGTTCTACGCGAAGTTTGAGATTGACGATGCCACCGGCGAGGCCCTGCGGGATACGGACATGACGGCACTGCACTATGACAAAATCGGCCAGCTGCAGACCGCGGCGTTCAAGTACTTCCCCGAGTTAAATCGGTTTCCGTTGCGGAACGTGGCCAACGTCGATCGGCGGGAGTCACTCCTCGAGCACATCGGCAATCTCAGCGCCAACGAACTCCATCGTATTGCCGCTTTCCTTCAGCTTGCTGAACCGCTTGAAGAAGGCAAGGATTCGCCGCTGAGCAAAGAGTTCCTCATTGAAGTGCTCATTGCGAGAAACGAACGACGCCAATCGCAGCTCGAGACGCTTAACGAGATGCCGCTGTACCCAACAGAGAAGGTCATCTGGGATGAAAACATCGTGCCTTCGGCCTACTTCAATGGTGAAGGCTGTCTCGCTTTGCCGAAGCTCAACCTACAGTTCCTCACGCTGCACGACTACCTGCTGAGGAACTTTCAGCTCTTTCGGCTAGAGTCGACGTACGAGATTCGGCAAAACATTGAAGACGCCATCTTACGGATGAAACCCTGGGCGGCGGAGGATGGCGGCGTGATCTTTGGCGGGTGGTCGCGTATGGCGACGCCTGTGACCAACTTCAACATCCTCGAAGTGGGCGAGCCGCGCCTTGGTGAAAAACAGCCGAGCGTCGTCCGGGCCGACATCACAGTGCATTTGAATGTCAAGCGCGACGTCAAATTCGAGTGGGAGTCGTTGCGTAAACACGACGTCATGTTTCTAGTCACGGTTCGACCCACACGACCGCCCGAGGCACCGTTCGACCACAAAGAACCTTTCATCCCTCAGGTAGGGCTCACGTACGTTCGCGGCTGCGAAATTGAGGGACTCCTCGACCCTACGGGAAAGGTCATTGAGGACTTCGAACAGGTCCCACAGTACGACACTGATGACAGAACCTTCCGCGTCCTGCTCGACTGCAACCAGTATAGGGAGGACATGGAAAAGCTGTCGGCCGGGGGTGATGATGTCAACCAGAGTTACAACATTCTCCTGAGACGCAAACCGAAGGAGAATAACTTCAAAGCGGTCCTGGAGACGATTCGAGAGCTAATGAATACTGACTTTGTCGTGCCTGACTGGCTGCAGGATATAATTCTTGGCTATGGCGACCCCGGATCGGCTCACTACACGAAGATGTCCTCGCCGGTTCGAACGATGAGCTGGAACGACACGTTCCTTGATATTGACCATTTGAAACAGTCCTTTTCTGATTATGAAATAGAGGTGTATAATCCGGAAGGCCTGGCGGTTGAGCGACCCTTCAGACTGGAGTTCTGTGACATCAAAGCCAAGCAAAAGCCAGCCGGGGAGAAGAAACTGCTGGTTACACCGTATAAAGTTGAGACGCGAAGTCCCTACCTTGCAAAGCAGCCCAAAGCCAATGTGGTCCCGTTCACAGCGACTCAGATTGAGGCCATCAAGTCGGGCATGCAACCAGGTACGTTAGAAGATGAAGGGCCACAAAAGGCTGTAATCTTTGTTTACTCGCGGTACAAATTTTCTAAAAAAATCGTAGGCCTAGTGTCTGCTGAAATTCGCATTTAGGCACACGGTTGGGACGCGGCAATTAATCCGTAGATGTGCGAATCGCGTGCGAATGAACGAAATCTAATTTCGTTTTGTCAAATAGCGATTCAAAAAACGTTGAAATATTAATGTGTGTACGTATGTCACTAAATACTGAACGAATACCAAGATAGTAGCTGGTGTGGAACTATGTTTTCTGCTCTGACAGTTCAAATGGTGATGGATATATCTGCTTGATAAGACGCTAGCACCCGAGAGGCACACGTATATGAACATTTACTTATCGTATAAAATGATGCTCGTTTTGCTTTATGCACGCGAGGCTTGTTTAACGCAGAATTAATTGGAATAACTAGATTGAAGATGTTTTCGAAAAAAGGAAATTTCACACCTTTAAACCCTTTTAGTTTGCTGGCTCTAATTTGATGTAGCTAAGCTGTATAGAGAAAATACGGATACGAATTTTGAACTCACCTTGCAAAATAATGATGCGGGGGTTTTTCTGACGTTTACACTTGACCAGGTCTCACGATGGTCGTGGGTCCGCCGGGAACGGGTAAAACGGACGTGGCTGTCCAAATCATCTCGAATATTTATCATAACTTCCCGGAGCAACGGACACTCATCGTAACACATTCGAATCAGGCTCTTAATCAACTCTTCGAGAAAATTATGGCACTTGACATAGATGAACGCCACTTGCTGCGTCTGGGCCACGGTACGTAAAGGACAGCCAAATGTCTTACTCTTTTTTTTTTTACCAATTGATTCAGAAAAGACTAGCTTCTGTCGAATCTTGTACAACACATTCATGATGGCCTGTGTGTCCTCGCATCAGCAAATCATTGTACTGCTAAAATAATCATTAACCGATAATTGACCTTGTTCACCAAAGCACAGCTGCTCTGAGATTCTTAGACATTGCATGTACAAGCGATGTGGCCTGCACGAATGGAATTCTCAATGCACCTTCTTATGTCTCTACTCAAGTACAATTCAACTCTTACACGCACATAGAGCGGAAATGAAAATTGGAACAAGTCAGTTTCCGAATCCTGTCTTTGCGAGATATCAAAACATTCCCCAGATGTGTACGCGCTCCTCGACTACGGTGAGAATATAAGTGATGCTCTTTCCTTTCCCCCTCAGGTGAAGAACAGTTGGAGACCGAAAAGGATTTTTCACGCTACGGTCGAGTGAATTACGTGCTGGCGCGGCGACTCTATCTCCTCTCTCAAGTGGGACTTCTCCAACAAAGCCTAGATGTCACCGGGGATGTGGCCTATACGTGCGAGACGGCCGCGTACTTTTATCTTCACCATGTAAGTGAACAGTTAACGTCCGCGTTTTTACGCTGACAGGTCGTTGAGCGCAGGCTACGGGCTGATAGCTAAACGAATGTTTCCTCATTTACTTTGAAATTCTAGTGGCGCAAATCAGGTGCAGAAAATTGCTGCTGTGTTTGATGGTGCTCAGAGGTGAATTGGCTGTTAAACTGGTGTGATGGTACCATATTTTAACTAGCAGCCGGTAGTTAGTGGCCGCCTTCGGTGCGCCTGAATTGTAGCAAGCGTTCTGTGTATGCTCATAGGAAAAAGCTTTTGGAAAATCGGTTTAAAATAAGCTCAGCATGACTGGCCGTGTTGACTGATTAAAGTGAGCGTAAAAAATTCGTCGGTGACTGCTACAGGAAGATTGACCCACTTGATGAGGCCTTAAATATATTCAAATACTCTTAAACGGTATGTTTGCCTTCAGCTCTAATGTGGGTGGATTGAAGAATAAAATTCACGCATGCAATTAACTGATTTTAACTACTTAAGTGCACGTATGCAATTAACTGATTTTAATTAGTTAAGTGCACGTATGCAATTAACTGATTTTAATTAGTTAAGTGCACGTATACAATTAACTGATTTAAACCAGTTGACTGCATACGTTTACGTTTGGACTCACTTCTGTTTGTAAGCCCATATTTTTTGGGCTTATAAACACAAGTTATGCCCGATGAGTTAGCACCAAATAAACCAAACTTTTAAACTTTCATGGAAATAAACCGACTCTATACGATTTGTCATTCATTCACTTTGTAGGTCCTTGCTCGCTGGGAGGCGTTCCTCGACAAATTGCGTGATAGCACCGAAGATCCCGCCATGATCGAGAAACATTTCCCGTTCACAAAGTTCTTTCACGAACTTGACCCGCTGTTCAGCGGCAAGAGCTACGACTCCGACATGGACGTCGCAACGAAGTGCTTCCACTATATTCAAGATATATTCGGTCAACTCGAAGAGTTCCGTTCGTTCGAGATGATGCGCAGTGGCCTCGACCGGTCGCGGTACTTGCTCGTGAAGGAAGCGAAGATAATCGCCATGACCTGCACGCACGCCGCCCTCAAGCGACACGAACTCGTCAGGCTGGGCTTCAAGTACGACAATATCCTCATGGAGGAGAGCGCCCAGATCCTCGAGATCGAGACATTTATCCCGCTGCTTCTCCAAAATCCGCAGGATGGCTACAATCGACTGAAACGGTGGATTATGATCGGCGACCACCACCAACTGCCGCCGGTCATCAAGAACATGGCGTTCCAAAAATACTCGAACATGGAGCAGTCGCTGTTCACGCGCTTCGTCCGGCTGGGCGTACCAGTGATCCAGCTCGACGGCCAGGGTAGGTCGCGGCCGTCGCTATGCTCGCTGTACAACTGGCGTTACGTTAATCTCGGCAATCTGCCACACGTCCTTGAGCGGCCCGAATATCAGACGGCCAACGCCGGCCTGGCGTTCGACTTCCAGCTGATTAACGTCGAGGACTTTAACGGAGTGGGTGAGAGCGAGCCGAACCCTTACTTCTACCAGAACCTCGCCGAGGCGGAGTACTGCGCCGCGCTCTTCATGTACATGCGTATCTTGGGCTATCCCGCGGAGCGTATCTCGATACTGACGACGTACAACGGCCAGAAGCATTTGCTGCGCGATGTCATCGAGCAGCGATGCGGGAACAATCCGCTCATTGGCAAGCCCCACAAGATCACCACTGTCGACAAGTACCAGGGTCAACAAAACGACTACATTCTGTTGTCGTTGGTGCGGACGAAAAACATCGGTCACATACGCGACGTACGGAGGCTGGTGGTTGCATTGTCGCGTGCTCGTCTCGGACTCTACATTTTCGGGCGGGTGTCACTCCTCAGAAGCTGTTTCGAGCTACAAAAATCGTTTGACATTCTCCTTAAGCGGCCGCAGAAGCTGTGCATTGTTCAGCACGAGCAGTTCCCAACGAAAAGACTAGCAGCAGAAGAAGTGACGAGTTATACTGTCGAGGACATGCCTGCGATGGCGCAGATTGTGTTCGACCTGTACGCCAAGAATGCCGGCGAAATGCACAAAGAACACGTCAAGGGAATGGCGAAAACGTTCGAAACCATCCGAATGGTAAGTTTTGTTGTCTATATTACGTGGAGCTGGGTGACAGGTCCGAAGAATACGTTATGTAATGAATTGATAATTATTAATAATAATCATTTTGAAATAAATTCGTTTTGACGATAGCAGATCTAGTTCGAATCGAAGTATCTGTCGTAGTGACACAATTGCCAATTGCAACGGGGAACATGCTGTCTGATTCCTCATTTTTGGTGCACTTCAAAATAAAAGTTGAAAACTTGGTGAGGAATAAATTTGGCCCAAATACATGCACGCAAATAGAAAGCAAATTCAAGTACTCCAGACAAATGGCGTCTTTGCCTTGTGGGATAAATCGTTGTCTAACGTTACTCTACAAGTAGAATAACTTCGTACACTTTCGATCTGTTTAACGATTTATATTATCTCGTGCGGACATCTATTAGCTGCCTCCTAATTCGATTCACCTTTCTCCCGGTGAACGCATACGAGTCTCATTTCTCGATTGTTGTGGGCGAGAAATTGAGGTATTGAAGTGTTCCAATGCGACTCGGAAGCTAAATATTTATTTTTTCTATTGCGACCGTGACTATTCATTTTCAGGCCAAAAGACAGTTGGAACCTCCTCCGACTATGCCTAGTAGCATGGTGACCTGTGTCTCGGAAAAGCTGCAAGGGGAGCCAGTTGTGAAGAAAGCCAAACTAGAAGAAAATACCGAAGCCGCTGCTCAGGAAGAGCAGAAGGAAAAGTCAGCAAACGAAGATCCGGAAGAAGAACAAGAAGAAGGGGAGGGTGAGAGCAGCGATGATGATAATTGAGGGAGACCTCGATCAAGTCGAATCGTTGTGGCGACGAATTAGGTGCGAAGAACTACACTCTGACGTGGATCAGTCAGTATATTGTTGTATAAATTGCCCTGTACACATTACGTAGATTGTAAGTGAGTGAAAATAAATTGTTTTTGATGTTTCATATGTCATTGTTGGACACTGTGTCGATGACGATTTGATAATGTGTAAGGCGGCGAACTTCGTAAATTCACAGGTGTTACATGGTGGGACGCCGGGTTTGAGCGCGGCATCAAAGTAATTGTCTTATGTGTTTGAACTTCGGCAGTCAATATCGTAACATCGTGGAAGAGAAAATAAGATTAAGCGGGTCCAGTGGTGGCGGTATGTTATCGCCTTTGGACTGTCAGCAAGGTGCATTTTTTGCCAAGACATCACGTATAGGGTAGCCAATGAACATTTAGACTTTAAATAGTACTGGACTTAAAAAACATTCAAAGTCGACAATCCACTTTAACGCGGAAGCGCGAAGCAGCAGGGCATTTGCCAAGAGGACCTACCTTGCAGCAGGATAGCACAATAAGTAACTTCCAGTATGTTTTTTCTTTTGGGAGGTTTGGGAAAGGCATGTTGCCCATGGCACCGACGGCCTGCAGTGAGTAGTGTGGGACTCAAAAACGCCCCCCTAGGCTCGGAACTGCTTTAGCATTACTTCGAAGCTATGGGAGAAGAGCCGTTATCTCTCTTACACGCGCCTGATGGCTTGTATCAAAATTAGCCCTTGTAATTGAGCCCTTAAAATATAACAAACAATCTAACTGCGGGTTTCCCTATAAGATCTCGATTGGTCCTATGAAATTCAATGTACGATACGTAAGGCCCGCAGCTCATGTGTAATCTGGAGTTACCGATGGATATAAAGCCCGCTCTTTCAAAAAACGTGATTTCTCCATAAAGTAACACTTCCGCAAGTGTTCGATCAGGTAGTTTAGAAGCTTATTGGGAATACTACCGTGTTCTCGCTGAGTATTAGATATTTATCTTACATGTTTAAGAGAACAAACTTAGTTTGGGTTGACAGATTGATCCATAGCCTACTCCGTTGTAGAGGCACACTCTTTGTAATCCTGGACGCACATCTTCCAAACGGGCACATTCACTTTACAGGCCGACATCGAATAAATAAATCACCTAACGGTGTTGCTGTAGCTGTTTAATCAGTAGGAATTCGGCCGGTAAAAGTTCACAATTTTCATGCTGGCTCTCAGCATTGTGGAGTTTTGTTCGTGCCTCTGGTCCCCTGTAATATTTTCTTGACCCTGTTTAGGTTACGTTTGACTCTACTTCTGTCATCAGCACTTCACCAGCAGCGACATAAAATTGAAGCAACATCACAGCTGCCATGTGGCACACGCCGTCGCCAGCCTCTGCTGTACAAATCTAGAAGCGTCTTCGTTGCCTGACCTAAGTTTGTCCTAGCGCCTTTACCTCGCGTCATAACTTACGAATGTGGTTGCTGTACACCTCGACTGGCCAGGCCGTGTCACCGTAATTGTGTTGCCAGTTTGTCGGCAGCTTTTCATCATGGTTCGTTACAAAAATAGGCTCGTCCTCGCCGTTCCCGTTGTCCTTGTAATTGTCCTGCCATCGCAGGTACCTCCCACATTCGTTCTTCGTGTACTCCTGCAGATGACAGACCAATCGCTCGATGCGAAGCCCTGCAGGCGTCCGCCTCAATCCTGGCACTAGACAGTTCTCGCAGTTTTTGACATTGGCCGATTGGCGGTCAACGAGAGAAGCATAGTCATAAGCGGCACGTTGGCCTTGATGTAGAACATCCTGCAAGACAGAAGGATCATCCGCGAGGTTCAGGGTGCACCCGGAAATAAAGCCGATGGTAGAAGTACGTTAAGGCTGACCGTTGACGGACAGTGGTGAAGGACGAAGACTCATTCCGAAAAAATATCACTGGTTATTTTCCATACAATTTGGCTCCCATCCGATAACTTGTGGCGGCGGCGGCGGTTTGGCGCGGGTTCTTTCTATCGCGTTTGTTCTTAGGCTGATCGCCGTAATGCTGAAGCGACCTTCAAACGGGAAAATTCCCGATGTCATGGTGAAGTGTAAAACCGAAATATTTACTTGTCCTAGCTCGTCCCAGACGTTTCTCGATGCTACTGAATGTATACGCGACAAAAGGCATTTAACACTGTCGGGGGGACATTGCCCGCGCAGAACAGCCTTCGCTGTCTGTCTGCTCCCACTGGAGAGAAGCAAACAAAGACCAACCCAACATAGCCGCAAACGGTGATGCAAGAATCCCAATGTCAACGGACGTCAGGCGACAAATAGATGAATGCGGTCTAGTCCACACGCGTTCCTACTCGCACACACACACACACACCGACTCTAGGCCTACGTTGTCATAGGCACGAGAACAGGCCCACAAATGCGGCCTATGGCAATGCATTCGTGCGCGCGAAGCCGAGCACATTTATTTGGCCTAGAAGGCCACAGGCTATGGGTGCGGCACGGAGACAACTCTAGTCGATAGACGAGCCAAAACAAGGCTGTGAGAAGAAGAACTGTGCAGAAGATCTGCACAGTTCTGACCATAATCAAGCGACATGGCTTCGGACGCTGACCACCTCGGCAGGCGGCATGAGAAAATCGTCGTAACGAACGCTAAAGCACATTTTCGAGCTTTCACCTGGAGTGGAAAATCTGTAGCGACACGTTTGGCTGTATCGCTTCAACTTCTGCGCACAGCCTGCGCACATTCTGCCGAAAGCAACACACCAGTGGCACTCTCGTGTACACAAGTACACAAAATTAATCATTTCAGCACCGTCGTCCTGCGTTTCGACAAACGCCTCGCTCATCATCCGTAACGATATGATGTGAATCAGTACCATTTTTAAAAGGGCTTCTTCATCTACCTGAGACGCGTACACACGCAGAGCAGTGCACAACTATCAACGCGGAGCGCACTTTCCATTCTTCGTGCACCGTCATTTCGTCTGCTCGACTCGAACCGACTCGCGCGGCTCGTCGACAAATGGCATTTGTGCACAATTCACCTAACGGCACCACTCTGTAATCGTAGTAGCTGTTCTTGACAGGTCAAGCGCTCGCCGTCCGCCTGGAGCGTCCCTCCTCGACCGAGCCTCGCTCAACATCCGGCAACAAAAAGCATCCATCCCTCAAACAAAAGTGTTGACATTTGATTCCGCAGCGACGCCTCCCTTTTTTCGGCCCGATTGCAGAGAATCGCGACACGTGCGCGGCGCTTCTGCACACTCCTCGTTGCGAGCCGGATGTCTCACGAGGTCTGATTCGTTTGCACCCGCAGCAACTCAAGGCTGCGGCAGCTGATGAGCGGCGAAGGCCATCGAAGGACGACAGCTCGCGGACTTCATCCTTCGCGGAAGTGAGGCGTGGGGCGGAGATGGGCCTCCTCCGAGCACGCGCGCGTGAAGTTGTGCAGGCTACGCTATGTGTAGCCGCATTGTTACGGCGGTTGGTTGATTCATACCGATTGTGCGTGCCGGGGCGATGAAGCTCAGGCGTAGCGCTATTGGCAAAAGGGAACTGCGCTTTTGGTGTGTATGTGTGTTCGTGTGTGTGTGTGTGTGTGTGTGTGTGTGTGTGTGTGTGTGTTCGTGTGTGTGTGTG
>MNPL01011712.1:15450-28466 GCA_002081605.1 Tropilaelaps mercedesae
CGTCGGCCAACATTTGACGTCCACGTTCAGTCAGACTCGCAACAGGGGGACAGTTGTTGAAGACAGTCGGGTGGCTAAAAGGAGAAAAAAGGCCTCAGGATCAGGTCGCGGACGGTAATCGTGTCGCCTGATCCTGCTCAAGTTTTGGGCCGCATCTTCGCGCCCAATTGGAGAACTTCCCTACGCGTTCAGGAACGCGTTTCGTTGAAGTTTAGGGCTGAGGGGCTGTCTAGCGGGCCGCCCATCGGACACTCGGCGCCCCGGGAGGGCTGATGAAGCGTTGAAGGCAAGAACGACGAAATACAGTCGTTAATCAGTCCAAGTAATTAATAATGGCGTAGAAGTTCTACGTCGGCCGCGATCTTGTTTTGGACGACATTCACAGCCGATCCACTCGACCAATGCGTTCTGCTCTTTCGAGTGATCTTCCTCTTCGTTCGGTTCGTTGCTTGGCCAGCGACTGAGCTGAGCGTCGTTCCGCTACGAATAGGCCGTCGCCTAGGTTTCAGCTGACGTTCAGTCGCTTGTCGAGAGCGACCTTGCGACTTCCGATGGAGGTGGCCCGTCCTCCTGCGATTCGCCCCCGCTTTCTTCAGATCAGAGCTATGCCGTCTCTGCAGTGACTGGGCGTAGCTCTGATCTGCTGGGGATTCCAGTCTCGCGGTCAGGCCGCCGCCGCCGCCGCCGCCGTCGTCGTCGTCCGGTTCGAGCGCGTTCGGGGCCACGAACGCCGGTGATATGCACCGACGTGGCATCGCTCGGCCCCGAGGCTCTGCTGCGAACGCCCTCCGCCGGGTTATGTCCTCGAAGTTCGCCCCGTAGGGTCCCGGCTCGCAGCGTTCCGTGCGCGAACGGCGCTGACCAGCGTCGTCGGCTTCTCCACCCTCCGCCTTCAGAGTACCCTCCCCGGAACCAAGCGTCTGAACGTTGACTTCCAAAGGAGAGCTGAGTCTTCCAGAGTGCGTCGGGGCTGTGGTTAACTCTGCGCTCTCCGACCGAGACGCTGGTGGCTGGCCAGGCGTGAAGAGGTCCTCTGAAGCGATTCCGTGTAGGTCGTCACGCCAGACACGCCCCGAAAGCGAGTGCCTTTGACAACAACGAACAGCTCACCGAGACGCTCCGATAACTCCCCCCCCCGTCTAACCCGGTGGTAGGTCGCTAGTCAACGGAATTCGTGGCTGATAGTCGGAACAATGTCGGAAGAAGTGGTCACCCGAGTGAAGAAGGTGAAGAAAGTGAAAAAAGTCACGGTCGAGACGAGCGAAAATGCCGGATCGGAGGCGGGCTCCGCCTACGAGCCGGACTCCCGCAACGTAACGCAGGGAGACGTACGTGTTTTGTTAGACATGTTTGCTTTCGTTGAGTTCGCCGCGCGTCACGCGTACGCTACTGGATCGGCCGCCGATTCAGTGGAGTAGGCACGCTTGAAACTGGTTGGTTTGTGCTTAAGGGAACGCCTGACTCTTCAGCGTCAGCGATCCCCTCGGATAACGCTACGTAGTTTGGATGAATCGTCGCCCCTTGACAAGTAGCGGAGATACCAACACGTCCTGCAGGCCCACGCGAGACTCAATTCGATGGCACATTTATCTAGTAGACGTTGTCCTGACGCTCTACTTCGTTCGTTGTCCTGTCCCGAATGCAGCACGATAACGCCTCGTTCGAATGCAGGACGTTTGTTCGTCGTCACTTTTCCTCGCTTCCGTTGTCGACGATCATGTCGGGGGTTTTCGGACGATACCCAGCGCGTGCTGATCGTTACTGATCAGCCTCATCCTGAGCAGAACTGACTGAGTGATCCCATAATCGATTGTCGTGTCTCGCCGCCCTCTGAGGCTGACGCCCAGGAGGAGGATTTGTCCTGGCCTACTGGCAAATGACATCTGGCCGAGTCCGCTGGGCCTAGACCCAATAGTCCGGCACATCTGCCGACCCAGTGAGGCCTGCCGAAGCGAATCTGTCCTACGGACGCCGCGGCCTGGGCGCGATCTCTGGGTCCAGGCTCGGTGGAACACTTCCTCCGGGACAGGACCGAAACAGTTCATCGGAGGCTCGTCGGCCGTCCCAGTCTGATCACCCGAGCGACATCAGCGTGACCGATTAGCCGTTTTCGCTCAGGGCCGATAACCACCAGGTGGTGGTGGTGGTCGAAAGGGCGAAATCACTTGACTGACGTCGTCTGTGAGAGCTTCCTGCGAGCCTATTTTTTTCGCCGCGTTTCGACGCCAGCCCGACGACGAGTTTGAACCGCGAGTGGGCTGGCTACCTCTCGAAGTGTATCGGGCGTCTATTTTAGCAGAGTGAAGGGAGCAGATTGTGGGCCTCGTTCAGGCCAAAACTTCAGTCTTCGGCGGGAACGACATCGCCAAATGTGCACGAAGGAACAACCTCGGAAGCGGGCCTTCGTCTTCAAGGCCAATGCGGCGAAGTGTTCTAATGTCTTGGCCATTCACAAGCGAAGTTCGCTCTTCTGCCGACACCCGAGTCCCTTTTCCAGCCATGAAAAGACTCCGCTTTCCACGTGGGAAGCGCCGCTGTTCCCTGCGGGTTCCGCTTTCGATGCTGCAATGGCGATTGCCGTTCTAGCATACGACTTAGCGGACGTCCTGCCGAACGCGCACGTTTCGCGCACGACTCCGAAACCGAGGCTCCATTGGACGCGCGACCCTCAGCAGACTTGGGCGATTCGTCGAGAGATTCGTCGGTGTACGAGTCGGTTGTTTCGGTTCGACGCGATGCTGCTACTTCTTAGCGTCTCGCCATCGCTATGAAGAGCGTACGGCGGACGGGCCTATCAGGCCGGTCGGGACCGGCGACCAGGCTGGCCTTCAGGCCGAACAGCGAAAACCTGTTGTCCTGTTTCTCCGCCTGCGATGTCGGGCGGCCTACGTTCGAGTCTGGTGTTTGTTTATCGCACCTTTCGCCCGTTATCGTCCGTCTTCGGTACGCGTCGCCGTAGAGACGCTCAGCGTACGCCAGGACACTAACGAATCGTCGCTGAACCAGCCCACCTCATCGCACCCCATTTCCCTCCTTTCCTCCTTCCCTACCTTCCTCCCAGCCACGTGTGAACGCGCGGCCCAGAACTCGTCATCCGTAGAAGTAGATCCGACACTCACTTCCGAGCTAAAACGTTTCGCGGAGACGTCCGTTTATCGAAATGTCTGTGCGAGCGTCTTAACTCCAGTCGGCAGATGCAAACGCTACTCCGGCCATAGATCGGCCTGATGGAAGGCCAATATTTCCTTTCTTACCATGAAGGCATGTGCGACCTAACAGCCGCTACACGAACAGCGCCGAACATTTCCTTCGCGACAGCCGTTGCAGGGTAGCCGGTGACGCCTACTCCGGCGTTAACTAACGCGACCCGAGAGTGCGTTTACTGCACTCGGACGGGTGTAAAATCGTAATATGATTATTTTCTACCTACCTCATAAGACGCCGACCTTCGCTGTTGGTCGAGACTAGGTCAGTTCGCCGCGCGCGAGCGACGGCCGCGTTTCCGGCCTGAGCGAGCCTTCGTCGACCGGCCTTGGGTAGTAGCACTTCCGATACCAAATTGGTCTGCGCGTAGAATAATCGCCTTATACGCGATGATTAGGCGACACCGCCGCGCGAGAGCTGTCCAGGCCTCCGGCGCCCTACGAGGAAGAAGGCAAAGAAGGTTGAGCCTGCGCACATGTCACCACTTCCTCATACGCGAACGCTGCCTTCGAGTGTCGCTCGGCGTCTACAACAGCCGAGGGTAGAGCGAAAAAGGCCTGCGACTGACGGCAGCGCGTTCAGATCACCTTCGCGTTCGCCACGCACGGGCGAGGAGGTAGCAGCGCACAGACCCGTTAAACCCGCTCGACATTGGCAAAACGTTTTTATTAGGCATCTGTATTTATTGCGCGCGACTGATTCGCTGCTGATCGAGACCGGATTCGACAACCCTCATCGGCCTGGCCTGAGTCCTGCACGGTGAGTTCCGTCGAAGCGTGAGTTCAGCTGGAACCGTCGGGTTAAGGACATCGGCCTGGTGGATCGGCCTGTTTCTGGTGGTCAGCAGGACAGGAAACGACTGCTCGACGGTTCGTTGAACTGGATTTCGCTCCGGAGCATTTCCCCCCCCCCTTCCCGTAGTCTTGGCGCACTCGAATAGGCCTGCGGTCCTGAGCCTACTTCCGGCAGGACATCGCTGCCAGGGGGAGTCGTTCATCTCAAAGATGCCTTTCAGGCAGCGAAGTTCAACAAACATCGTCACGGACTAAGGGGACAGGTGCACTCTAGGGCCGGTTTGGCCTATTCTGTTCGGTCAGGGGACATTTTACAGCCGTCCTTGAACGCTATTCACTTGATAACGTCCCGCTGCCCCCGTGGAGGTTCGGGCGTGCATATGGAGCGTTGCCCCGGGGGCAGCGGTCGATGAAATTCGTCCACAGCGTGCCACGCAGCTCA
The DNA here is from genome assembly GCA_002081605.1 of Tropilaelaps mercedesae. NCBI lineage: Eukaryota > Metazoa > Arthropoda > Arachnida > Mesostigmata > Laelapidae > Tropilaelaps > Tropilaelaps mercedesae. Next base: position 19,891 of record MNPL01011712.1, read on the forward strand.
GCGTGTCTGAACGCGAGCCTTCATCAGAGGCAGAGTCGCTCCTGACTAGGCCGAGCGGCCGATGAGAATGGCCACCCCGATACTTCATCAGCCCCCGTCGAGAGGTGAACGTGTCACGGCCTCTGCGTCCCGCTGGATTGGAACAGATGGACACGTCCAGGGTGTTCCGCTTCACTGCGGAACTCACGCGTTTCCAGCGCGGTGTTCGTTGCCGTCGCTCAACTCCTCCGAAAACGAAACAGACATTGGGCCGAGGCAACGACCTTGGTCAAGGGCATCGACTAAACAACAGCGTTTCCCTCTCCGCTGTGCTGCTGAGTGCATTTTTACTGCGGACCACTGTTTCGCGGCCCAGCCATTTCTGGCGCCCGTGTACCCGCTCGTTGCAGACGATGACACTCGTGGCAACACAGCCTTGTAGAAGAGCATTAAGCAAACTATAAATCAACATTTTATTACTCGATATTGTATGGCTTTATGTTGTATCATGATGCAATACGTTCATGTCACCTCACACAGTTTAGCGCCATTGCAGGCGCGCAATTCAGGCTTGACGGTAGATAGCTCTACCGTCGTCGATGACAGTCTACATACGGTGGAGACGTTCGATGCGTCGACAATGCTCGTTTTCCTGTTTTTTCCACCTTTTCCACCTTCATCGGTGCAATTATTTTCGCGTTTTCCCCGTCTCGTCGACGTTACGAGCTGTCCAGGTGGCCGCAGCAGCAGCACCGCGCTGCGGCCATCCTCCACCACCCCTTCGCGCGTGCCTCAAATCCGTTCGCCATTTGACGTACGTTTTGTTTCTGCGCTGTGTTTCCGTCTTCAATCCCGGGCGGCCGCCGTCTACCGCTGGGCGTTGGCAAATTTCAGTTGATCTTCAGCGGCGAGTACACGAAAGCCATGAACAAGAACTGGCACTCGGGCCACTTCTGCTGTTGGCAGTGCGACGATTCGCTCACCGGCCAGCGTTACGTTCTTCGGGATGAGCATCCCTATTGTGTACGATGCTACGAACAGGTGTTCGCCAACTCTTGCGACGAATGCTCGAAGCCTATCGGGATCGACTCCAAGGTATGTGTGCTTGTTGTTTGTTTGTTTGTTTGTTGTTCATGTCTCTGTAGTGTTACGGCGATAGTAGACAGTGTAGTGCGACATACGTCTGTCGATAGAGCGGCGTCTGCGTGGGATCTGGTGCTTGTCACTGTGCGCTATAGCGGTTTACTTTGGTCTGTGTTTTTGTTTTTTGTACGCCGCCATAGACATTTGGTACAGCCAACATACGCACCGAGCAATTAACTCTTAAAAAGCTCTAGGTCCTCTTGAACAACGACCGGCCCGCCAAATGCATCGTATATGATTGTCGCGCCCCCAGCTGTCGCGTTCGGGTAAGCATCTCACTGGGACAGTCACTGAACCGCGCGCGCGCGCGCGACCAGGAGACAGCATTAGATCGGATTTCGTAGATTTCCGCTGTCGTTCAACGGTTCCTCTGCCTTGGCCGCTCGGCTCGTTTTTCACGCAGAGTCGATATCACCCTGGAGACTAGGTTTCAAACACCTCTATCCGGGTCGCGCCTCGCGATGGGCCCCCCACCTCTTCGGGATGAGGTTACCCTGTCGGACAACGGGAAGTGGCTCACCCAGCGTTCATTCCCCTGTTCCTGCACAGCGAGCACTTCAAATACTACCGCAGACCTTTCCTTTTCCGCAGACCTACGTTCGTCGATTTTTCCTAGGTTTTTCACTCCTGCCCAGCAGCAGACGCAGAGGTCGACGTGCGAGGCATGAGACTTGCGGATGGATGCAGCTCATGGATGCTCCTCTGAAAAAGATGGCTGCCGACGTGTCGTCAAACGGTTATTGGGCTCAGCACGGTTTAGTAATTTCGTTTCTGCTCGGAGATTAGTGCACAGCTACCTACCTACCTATCTACCTACCTACCTACCTAGCTACCTACTTGTACGTCTCGCGATAAGCAATCGACTGGACGAGATACGTTTCGAGTGCAGTGAATTCGCCACATCCAGATGGCAGCACACACACTTCGTTTGTGTGTTGTTCCTCGTTGAACAGCGAAAATCGATGATCGACACGTATTATTGTGTCTGCTAGAGACCCATCGTTGACTTGACATGGCACAGTTCTCGCATTATGAACTCGATTGTTCCTATTGTGTGCAAATCGCTCATGAGTTTGGCTGAAAGCCAACACTTTCGTTGCAACGAGACGCCGTGCATGGACAAGTTCTCCCCTCTCGTCCAGGATAGCTGGGAACTAAATCGTTTGAAAGCATCTCGAACGTTCTTACCAACATTACCTCACACCCGGAAGGTAATTTACTAAGCAGCCAACCACCAATGGCTGTTTGAGTCCTTCGGACGTTAGTCGCTCGGATTTTAGAGGTGATCCTCCCGCATATTCGACAATTCCCCATAGGGGCTGCGGTACTTCGGGAGCTCAGGTGCTATCCGACGCTTCTCTATTGGGAACTGGGCGGTACCCGAGGGCGAGGGCGCCGACGCGCTTTCGTTTGAACGAGGGAGACATCAGCTCGTCCTTTGTGGCCGAGCAAAAGCACGAGAAGGGCCGAAACGGGAGCCCATGGCGTGGTTGGCTGAACAGAGACGTTCGCCAGACAGCGAACCGGGGTCGGTTCAGCTGCAGGACTGAAGAATTAGGAAAATTGACGGGTACACACCCCAGAGTTGTCGGGCATTGGGTGGCGAGGCGCCACCTCACCCAACGCTACGGGGACGGACCCAACTCGGTGTACCTTTGAGGGCCTAAGTAGAAGTCCTAGCAGGCCCCCCTCTGCCGTTACGGACAGCTTGTGGGCGCTCGACATCGATCTCAGCTTCATGTTAGACTGAATCTCATGAAACTCTCGAATATATTCGTTCCCAGCAACGGTCAGATATACTGGTCAGCGTTCGGTCGTCCAGCTCAAATGGTTTGAATACACAAGATGTTGCATTTCCTCGGATGATTTCCCCGGGGGCTGATACTCTCTACAGCCGAGTTTTAGGCTGTTTGCCCGAGGAGCCTTTTCAGAGGACCGCGAAATAGCTAATTACCTCGCTTGAATCGTACTGGACTCTATCTGGACTCATCTGCTCCATGTGAATGGCCATAAAATCCATATTTTGAGTGGGAATCGCGCATATTTGGGCAGACCCACGATTCACGGACCTGTACCTACGAGGACGTGCACCTGCGCAGTCCACCTAGATGATTACAGTAGACGTTCGTGTTTATCTGTGTGTGTGTGTGTGTGTGTGTGTGTGTTTATATATAGCAAAAAAACATATTAAGAGTATACGGAGGGGGAAACTATATCGTATAGGGCCGCGGCTGACTGGCCTGGCCGGATTACGACTACTTTGGATGATTCGACGGACCATAAACGCCAAACGAGTCCATAAGGAAAGTATGGGAGGTCGGCCACTAACCAATGAGCGTACCGTTAACAGGCAATCGCCTATAGTTACGTGCGGCTGTATCCTTTAAGCCGAGTGACAGCAACACAATCAATTGCTTCGATTAACTTCCGCAATCCTTCCCCAGCGCCATTGGCCTAGATCGTGTTGGGCAACTGAAGTTTCTGCCCTTCAGTTCGATCTAGCTAGCGATTGTTGCGGAAAATCTGTCGAAGGACTGCCAAGTGGTGACGAGCCACGAAGGACATTCAGCTGTTACCTTGTTCTAATAGCTCACATGTGGCGTGTCTTCATGCATTTGCCACTGGTTCCTAGTCCTGTTTCGCCATCTTGTCAACGAGCTCGTTCGGTCCCTCGTTCTACGCTGACAACGGTGTAGACTTCCAATTTCTACGTCTAGACAAAGCCAAACAGTAAAATTAGCTACTTATGTCCATGAGACGCCTCCAGTTCCAGCTCTTCGACCACCCTTCCACTGCCGCCTAGCCGGGCGAAAACCTCTGTCTTTTTTCGACGAACACTTCCATATTTGTGCGATTCCGCCAGAGCTACAGTCTAGCACATCTACATCGACCATTCCCTGTAGATGCAACCTACCTAGTAGATCGGCGGCTATGTAGAACCCGGCCTGGACGCCTAAACTCAAACCGATTTCGTCATAACATCCTGTTAGCGCGCGGCATGCGTCGGCGTTTTCGCGTTTCTGTTTGCACAGCCGGACTGGACCGTTTAGCTCTGCGGGGAGACAGACACTGTTTTGGTAAGCGGTGCACAAATAAAGACACGCCAAACGACGGCCAGCCGTGACAAACCGTCTACGAACTTCTCGGCCGGCGGCGTATGAACGACGCGTTTTGCCTCTCTTAGACGAAGGGCCCTCGAAGTCACGTTTCTCAATCCGGACGGGGCGATAACTAGGGAGGGTATAGACACGTTCCAAGGAGGACGTTTCCTGGTCGTTGTTCTGCGCAGAGTAGGAATATATGCAAACATGTTTTGGCGTGACAGGACGGTCGGAAGAAGTTAGGGTAGATAGACACGACACGAGGGACGTCGGAGATGTCGGACGAGTATTGGACAGGTCTTTATGGATCAGATGCTCGGGAACTGCAAACAAAAACTATTAGAAGTGACACCGATACAACGAACACACCAGTAACGGATTAATTACGTTAAGAAATGTCGCGTTCGTAATCAATTTCATTCTTAACAAAATAGTACGATTTAGTTTTTATTTGGTAAGCCGCAATAGAGAATAGCATATGCCCTCCGTGGCATCGGCTACGTGGCATTCCTAGCCTACAATCTAACGGCAGTAACTTACCTAAGTAACTTACCTAAGAATCTGGCTAATGCTGGTCATCGAATCTCACCGTAAGTGTCATTGTTTTCCTGTCATTTCTCGATCGCTTCCATCCGTTCAATGCGCGACTCGTACGCCACGAACTCGTCGCCGCTTTCCGTAACGTCTCCGCCGACACCGACGGCTCATCGGTCAGGATCTTTCGTACAAGGAGAAACACTGGCACGAGCAATGCTTCCTCTGTGCCAAGTGTCGAGTCTCTCTGGTCGACAAACCGTTCGGATCGAAAGCAGAGAAAGTTTACTGCGCCGGATGCTATGATGCCGCGTTCGCTTCGCGCTGCGATGGCTGCAGCGAAGTTTTCCGCGCAGGTAAGTTTCGACATGATCTGGCTATGTAGGGCTATATATATATATATATATGTCTTATATGTAGGCTTATAGGGACCTAATTTATTGGGCAAATGCTCCTCGTAGGAATAAAGCTCAGTCAAGCGCGCTCTCAATCGTACGCCATTCCGAGCTGTGTAATTGCCTCGACGGGATCGAGCGAGATTAGCCTGTCATCCGCACCGCAATTCTGCACAAGCTCGACGCATAGAAAATTCAGAACGCGTCGTCGATTCAATCTGTTACTATAACTGCGTTGAACCCAGTGAAACTAACTCGTTTCAAGCAGTCGCGTGCGTCGTTAAGCGTAAATTATACCCAGCATTAAGCAATCAGTTGAGTTGCTCCTGGAAACAACGAAACGGACGGACGGACGGACGGAAGGAGGAGGAGGAACACTTCGCCTCATCTTAAATATTTAACGACCAATGAGTCACCCGTTTTTAGCGGTTCTCGAGGCGGACATGTGGGAATATCCATGGAGAAAGCGAAATTGAATTTTTCTCGATATTTCTGCTCGGCCCTGCAGCAGCCCAGCCTTCGACTCCGGTTGTGTGAGAAATGGCGACTGTCCGGATAACGTTTACGCAGATCGAATGGAAGCGTGAAAATTAGGAAAAAAGCACGTATGAAACGAGAAATATAGAAATTTTTCATCTGTAGGAGTGTCTCTAAATGAAAAAATTATTGTCCGCGAATATTGTTAGCAGTGCTCTGCGAAGAATCCTCAGCAGAGCACTGCTATCCTTGCTGGAACTGGATGACGCACAAAAATTTCGTGCACTATTCACGGCCTATCTATAAAATTAGAATTTATATTATCCCTTGGATATTAAGCAGTTAAGCAGTTGTATTGTTTCACTCTGCTTTGCGGGAGACGCCTCGATAGTGCGAAATGTCTGCGAACAGCCGTTTCCAGTCTCATTGGCGGTGAGCACAGAACCCAGCCTCATGTCTAACTATTGGCCTGTCCACACATACCAAAGGGGAGAGAACGTCTGTCAAAACTAACCGGTTTTTATCAATCAACCAGTTCCTACCAACTGCCACAACCCAACGATGAATTCAGGCCCCAGATTATAGCCCATGTGTTGCGTTTATTTTCCATCGGAACCCAACAAGATTTCTACAGATTGACGTCCCACAGAGACAGGACGAGGCTCTGTCCCGTAGGACACGAGGCAGTCGGAACATGAATAGGCGCATGATATTACCAATCATGGGTTTATTTACGTTTCGGATCACTTTAGTAACCTATTAACCGTTGTAACACAGCAAAATCTGTTTCGAATATCTCTCATTTAACTCTGACTACTCACCGAACTCGCTGTTATCGACACGACAACAATCAGGCTCACAGGCGTAGGCGTGACGAAACGAACGCCATGACAGGACACGTTCGTAAGTGTATTTCTACCGGGAGCGTGACGTGCCGGAAAACGTGACAAGAGCCGCCCAAGCCATCCTTAACTTGTAGTGAATTGCCAGCACCTCATTATTCACTCTTGACAAAGAGACAATGATAATAATTGTTATCGTACGTAGTTGCGTCATGAGTTTACCATCGGCCGTAAATCGACCGTTTCGCAACGGTCTTGAGAGACTTTCTAATAAAATGAACATGTTCATTTTATTAGACATTGCGCTAGAACTACGATTTTCAAAATAAGCTCGTGCACACGTATAGCGGCATTACTACCTCATCGTCCCTGACAGCGGTCGTTAACGATCATCGTTTACGATTAGTGCATCTGTAATCACTCCTCCGATTGCGGCTACGTGCCGATGAGGTGGAATATGGTGAATTCGTTCCTAGCATTATCCCTTCGGAGGCATCCCCATCCGCCATTGCAGCCGATGTAGCTCTTCCTCCCGTTTCTTCCATAATTAGACCCAAACATCTGTGGGTGTTGGCCAACACTCCTCTGCCACCGCGCTGAATATTTCCCCATTTCCCAGTTTTTCCCCTAAATAACAGCCAATCCAATAAAACACCGTCGTCACAGACAGGCGTTATGTTTTGCTTCATCTGATGGCGTCTGACGAATCAACCGGTGATGTTAGCTACTAAATAACCTGTCCAAATTAAACGTCATAGCTGAGCGCGTGACACACCCATTTGCCTATGCGTGTCGCTGACCTCGCCTATGGGAGCAGCATTTCTCATTCAGCAGGAATCGGAATCATCTTGCATTTCTGTTAACACAAAGGTTGGCGTTCATTGCGTCCGTCCAACGACGACTCAGATCATATCCGCCCGTAGACCGATCTCTCGTCCGAACTCGATTGTCGCAGAAACCCGGACAAGACGCGCGTTCCAACTACGACACGTTCATCTGACATTTGCCACGCGTATGCTCCACCATGAAGAGCAACACCTGTCGATTGCGTCCTTTGTGATTTATGTTCTTTTGTTTTTTTTATGGCTGTTTCGGGTCATGCTGATAGCAATAACAGGTCACCGCAACAATTCAGGAGGTGGAACTCACTCAAATGACCCCCTTACTCATAACTGGTAGGACATTGCTTCGATAGGTCGATGATTTGTCAAATAAAACTGCACCGTACGCGGTCGTCGACTACCACCGTCGAAGTGAGAACGGACGAAAGTTTCTCTGAGTGGCATCCGTCTCACGCCGATTCGTCGTTGATGAATCTGAGTCGTGCTCTGATCGCTGGCCAGTTCCGTCTTTTCTAATGGGTCATGGTCATATTTCCGATCGTTTGACGTTTTCTCGCCGGGTTGATGCGGGAATCAGGCGACAGACGCGCGGTGGTTGGACGTGACGTACGCGCGATTCGGATACTGCGGTCCGGATTGGATTGTTTTGCGAACGTCGCTGTGAGCCGACTTCACGAAGGGATATGAGACATCGCACGTTTTTATGGTTTACGCACAGATGAGAACAACATTGGCTTGGCGTCGATATTTGTTCGAAGAAAAATTTTAAAGCGCAGCGAATTCTCTAGTTTTTGAGGAACGAGCGCCCTCACTGCTCCAACCAATCGTAGACAAGTGGCCAAATAAGTAACTAAATCCTCCCTCATGTCTGACACGGTTGTGTTAGCGAATCGCCGGACACAGCTGGACCAAGAGTATTAAGGCTGTTTGTCGTCGGCGTGCACTCACGTCCTGGCCATCCGACTCGAAATGAAACTCCTCCACAGAGACACGTTCCATCCGCCGCCATTTTGTTTGTGGCTCGAGACGACGGGGTTCCACTGACCTATGCACATTCGCTTTGGGAACGGAGCGCTCTTCACTGAATACCCTCCTTCACATTCATTAGAACGAGTCGACATGTCTGGTGACAAGCCGTGGAGACTGGCATACATATATCGTTATCCTGTAGCCTCCTTCAGGATAATACCATTCACGGCGGTCATGACTTCGCTCCCTCTGCTAAATACTGGTACGTGCTTCGTATGCAACCTCATCGTCATC
>MNPL01011712.1:29074-39411 GCA_002081605.1 Tropilaelaps mercedesae
TTTCGCCACGAATTCGCATCTGCTAGAGTGTTTCGTGCCAGCAAACAAACCGCCCAGCCATCAGGTACCAGGCACGACGAGAGGAAACGATTGTGTAGCCGACGCATGGAAATGGGGTTTGTTTACAGAGTAACGACTTCCGGTTTAATATTTTACATTCATTTCGAATGAATTCGCAAGCAATAAAGAACTGGCGGCCACGTGTCAGCCACGAGCTAATATTGATCTGACGGCTGATCAACGCGTGTGGGACACATCCGGAGTTTCCACTTGGGTGGATCGGGCGCAATGTCTGTAAACGTGAGAATTTCACGTCAACTACATGAAGCTCTTAAAATCAACATCGGCCATTGCATTAGCCAAAACAGGCGACGTTTCGCTTGGTTTTCGTATTCTTTCGCACGCCCTTTAGGTCGTCGTCCAGTCTTCGCCAGTCCTTTGGCCTTCGGCCTGGACTCCTCGGGGCCAATGGAATCACCACCTTCAGCGCCTGCAGGCCAATGAAGTCGCCCTGAACAGTCACCAGACATCGAGTCAACACTTTTTGCTTCAGTCACTCAGAATCGGGACGGCCGTACATCCGCAACGACCGTTGTTTTACCCGTCCGCCGGTCCCGCAAAAAAAAACATCTGTTGACCGTAAACCTCCGGCGGTCTCCCCGAACGAAAGTTTCTGCCACTGCTCGACCGAATCCAACGTAATCTTCCTCGAATGTTGATCCTGTGACGTTATCTCTACCTTATCCGCGTTCACCCGGCGAGAAATGGCTGTCATTTCTGCCATCGTAACGATGTGTCGACGCAAAAGACATTCGCTTTGCGCCTGCACAGGCCCACGCACAAGTCCAGTCCCATTGGCACTGCCTGGAGCGGCGGTCCACTTGGCTTGCGCCGTTGTCGGTTCGGTGGACTCTGTTCAGCGATCCTGGGAAGAACAAGCCTGCGTCGTCGCGTTACGAGGTCCCCTCGTTTTTATTCGTTCCGAGTTCATTTAGCCGAATTGAATTCTTGCAGTTTTGTCCAGAGAAATAAAACTACTGCCTGCGTCATGTTCCCGTCGATTCGCCGAAGGGGGATGACCGTCACGCCCTCGAATACGGAAGGGACCCCTTGCGGGCTCCATCACTAGGCAGAAGCTACTTTTGTTTTCGCAAGTCCGCTCTGCGGCAGAAGACAGGAAAGTCTATGTTTTCCTACGATAAGATGAGTAGACAGTAAAAGTCGGTCGATCTCCGGTGACGAGTGCACATAGAAGGGACGACCCGGACCCCCCCGCTGGTGGCCGGTGCGGCCAAAGATCGGCCTTATCGCGGAGCTCGACGTTTATGTCGACTTGCGCGTTTAGGCCGTTCCATCACTCGGAAAAGGAAAAACGCATGGGAGATGGAACTAGCGACTACCGTGGATGCATCTGCGGTTCTCCGTCTATCTCGGGCGTCATTGTTCCTTCTGTCAAAGTAACTTCAGCAGAGAGTCGTCGATAAGCGTTGTTAGGCTCGGATCTTTTTTAAAACTACGGATGTTTATCTGCTAGACTGGCCACGTGGCCTCCGGAGCTCATCTGACCCCATGAGACTTCGCTCAGAGACGGACTGCACCGCGACGAGCATGTTACATAATTTCTATATGTTTAGAAATTCATTTGACGACGATTTACGGTAACCGCCAACAAGGGGGGCTTGTCTGTTCGGCTGCGTGACGCAGCTGTGACGCTGGCACGTTCGTCACGTTAGCGGAGTGTGTTACTATTCATTCTAGACGATGTCATCGATATGCCCTGCCGACATGCTAAGCTTCCAAATAAATTATACGAATAGCAACCACACAGACGCGTCGCATGCCTTAATGTGGTTCAATAACCTCGCGCGAGTGCTGTGCATACGTCAATAGCCTGGCACCATCTCGAGCAATGCGAAAGACCGTATAAACAAAGTTATATACGTAGACAGTCGTGACTCGAAAGCCGTCGCTTGACAGGACCTCATGATCTATGTAACGGTCAACGGACAGCAGTCGCTTAGTCATAAATGCTCCCCACCACCACCACCACCCACCGGAATCCTAAGGATATTATCGGACACACTCAGACGAGCATTGCTATATTCATAAGGCCGCTCAGGCCCTCTGGTCCTTGGTCACTCGGTTGCTTAAGCGGCATTCAGATATGACCGGAAGGCAACGTAACAATGGACGGTGAACATCTTCTTTGAAACCTCCTCCGTCGCGGAATTGTCAGGTTCTCCTCACGGAGCCGGGACTCTTCTCAGCACTCAGTCCCCCGTTCCGCTAAACTCTGATTGATTCCTCGGGGACGCGTGGGCATTGTGGCACGTCTAAATGCGATGTCACCTCCTTCGAGACTCCACATCTCGATCGATTCTTGGCCCCATTCGCCCTTTGCTCACTTCCATCGACCAAAATGAGAAAACTCACGCTTCCAGTGACCACTCGTGATTACTTCCAGGTTGGTGGAAAAGGGACAGGCCAGACTCTGGAAGCCGCCGACTTGGCTTCGGGCAGGTCCCTTTCCAGTCCTCGCGAAGGACCCCCTCTGGCTCCTGGACGTTGAAGTAGGCCGACTCGACGCACCGAAGTCATAAAGTGATGAAAATGCCCAGCCCGGGTGCATTCGTGACAGACTCCAGGCTCCTACCGAGTCATCGGCCTAGGCCGCTCGTAGTTAGTTTCCTGTAGGTCAGCTGTCACGTCTGCTCGGGCAACGGTTCCGAAAAATTCAGTCGGATATCGAAAGCAAACGTGTTCGGCGTTCTGTGAATTTATGAGGACACTGTAAAAACATCTATCAGAAAGCGACCTTTATTTCTGCGTTCTCCTGCTCGGTACTCGTAGTCCGGCATTACGAAAGGAGGCCTCCTTGTCCAGGCGTCATTAGACTGAAAGTCCTTGCAAAACCTTCGTACCGACCTCGTAAAGATTTCTAATATACATATATAAATAAATATATATAGATTGGTCGACAGCCGTGTCGCAACCGTCGAGACTTTGCTAGCTCACTCTGAGCACATTATTCGGCACACTTTTCGCAGCCTATTCCCCCCTCCCCCCTTGGGGTGCGCGAGTCCTATAGATGCCACCCCCAGATCAGGCACCCATCATGCGTTGGCGTGTATTTGGGAGGAGACACTTCATCGAGACGCATTCAACGACCACTCTGAATGGCCACGTCACTGTCTCGTCTATCCGCATAGACTACTCGGACTGTATCATGATGGCCTAGTTCTCCCGCGCGCTGTCCGGCCGTCCTTTCCCCTGTTCGTCGCAAACGGCAGCAGGGAGGCCCCCATGGCGGACGCGTCACTGTGTCGGAGGAGGAGGAGGGGGCGACCTGTATCGATGGTGACTGCATCGTTTGCCCCATCCATTTCCCTTCTTCGCTCTCTGGGTAGGAGGGGGAGAAGGTTCTGACTGTCACGCGGCATTGACATCCCGATGGGCTGGCCCCTCTGCGGGAAGTTAGGGTTTCGATGGTCCGGCCCTTTAATGGCCCTCACGTGGGGGCCCCTCTCCCAGCGTGTGCCCTCCCCTTTAACAGTTGGTCGGCCAGTGGCTCCCGGACGGTTGGCGGGCTTCTGCAGAACGCTCTCGCAGAGACATTTTGTCAGCTTACGACGCCGACAGCACTAGACTTGTTGTTTAGTGGTAAACCTCTGTGAGGCGCGTGCAGTTGCTGACATCGAACAACGTGTCCAAGTGGTCGACAACTCTGCAGCAGGAGGAGGAGGAGGAGGAGGAGGAATTCCACCGAAAGTTAACAGTGGCCAGACGAACCAGCGGCGGACGCAGAAGCGCAGTCAGAGCCGGGTAACTGCAGAAAACTCGCCGAAGTCTGCCACACCGGCGAAGGAGTTGTCGCGCGAAACAAAAGAAACAGATCACTGCCAAAAAGTTGGCGAAAACATTTCCCAACAGAGTGGCGCTGGTTTTCGTCGACGCCCCCAGGATATGTTGTGGCGGTCGCCGTTCAACGCCGTAGAGGCACATCTAGGACAAGAGCGCAACGAAGCGTTTGCCTGTTGAGGGCCTTCCCTCCCTGATAAGCTAGGTAGGAGCCTTTGAAGTGAAGAAAACTCGACAGGTCGCCCCGTCAATGTTAGGCGTGCCTGAACACCCAGCGCGTGCGCCGACATTGGACGAAGCCAACAGCTTCCGTGGCGCAGGATTGAATGTGTCCTACGCGCGGTTGTGCACAGACGACGACGACGTCGAAGTTCCTCGCCGAAGCCAAACGACTGTTGACATTCAATGTTCGTAAACTGAGTCGACGAAAATGGCTGTAAACTAGCCAGACAAGCCGTCCCTATCATCGTCTCTTCGGCGAGGTGCTCTCTTCGTGTAAATAGACAACAGCAAAGTACGGCCAAGAGTCTCATCGATTTAGTTCAGCGGGAGGCACTGTCTGTGGTAACCTGAAAATAAAAGCCAACAGCCGGAAACAAACAGAACCGAGAGGTGGTGTCGACTACGCGATCGATCGTTGTATTGGCAGCGATCGACACTAACAAGGAGAACTAGCAGAAGAGATTTGCAGAAAATCGGACGAAATAGGGCGCCTCATCTGCCTACTCGGACCGAACATGCGTTTTTGGAGTGATTATTTGCCGGCGTTATGGCGCGAGGAGGGTACGTATATTTATTCAATCAATCTTTACGGCGGTTGCGGAGGCGGAAGCTTTCGTGTGATAAAGTTCAAGTTAGGAAGAGTTGATAGCGAGACCCAAGTTCCGTTTACCTAAACTCAGGTGCAGCGATTACGACGAGATCGGTTTGTTTTTGGAGAACGGAAAATTTTAGCGAGTCGTGAATAATTCTTCGAGGTCCTAAAGGGCACCGTCGAGAAGATGTAAGAAAGTCGCCAAAATGGTCGAGCGGTAATTGTTGATATACAACGTCTACCACTGTTTCAATACTCGTTCTCGAATAAACAGTAATTAGTATATATTTAAGAAAAGAGAGCTTCGTGCAAACACGAATGTCTCAAGGGAGTGGACACTCTTACACAAAATATTTACCCACCATTTTGTTGTTAAAAACCTCATAAATAGATTTAAAAACAATTTAAAAACGCAGACTTGGTGGTAATATCGAGTTATCTCGCAATCCCTAACTTGAGCAGGGTCCTTAGCTCGTCCGTACACAAAGGATAAAAGGCGAGCTTTAAAACCCTGAAATTTTTGTCTCGTTTTTTTTTTACCGTCGACGGTATTTAGCATCGCTGAACGGTTCGAACGCTCGAGCAGCAGTTCAGCGATCTATCGAGAGGAATTGAAGTCAATAGGATTTTCTGTGCTCGCCCTTTAAATAGCCTTTGGACTAATTCTGTCGCCAACCGCGCCGGACTTCCAAACTAAACGTATAGCCACGACACTTTAGGTATGCCCGACCCTGTTTATCTGCACTGGCTAAACCAAAGAAGATGCGAATGGTTTTGTGGGTCCGAACCAGTCCGTCGTTTAAACTAATGTTCGTAGGAAACGTGGCTCTCGAAAATTCTCGATTCTCAAAAACACCTCAGCTACGAAATTGTTGCCCCAGCAGCGAATGAGCGGAGCACTCTGATAACTCCAGCCTGACGACATAAGCAGACCTTTTATGACGAAAAAAGAGACAGAGCATATATATATATATATATATAACCTCCACCGACATCTTAAACTCTACCTGACTCGTCAAATTTGGGCTGGGTCGTTTTACGGCTATGTCAAGCGACAACCCTGACGAACGCTCAATGTGATCGCCTAATCTAAAACGGCGGTGACATGGGTGAAGTTTTCGGCAATAGCGTCCGACGGTCGTTTTCGATCGCGTGAGACGAGTTCGCATCTGACGAACACGTCGATACACTTCGACGAACGTAAATACGTCTGGGCAGTTGATCGTATGCAGAATCGAGATCAGAGCTACTCGACCTGCGAAACAAGTCTGAGGTGCAGGGACTGGCCGTTATGGTTAAAAGGCCAAGTGGTTTTGTGTACCAGGCGTAGCCATGGACTCAGCCGTTGTTCGACGGGAACAACTTTAAACGATGCCCTCCACAAGGTGCTCCAGACTCGGCGAAAACGCCCAGAAAAGTGTTGCATTTTTGGGCGCGTGAAAATGCCGTAGGTCACTGAAAAATCAACGATGTTATGTAACGATGTACGATATTTTCGTTGTTGCACGAATTTCCTGGCCCCATCGTAGATTGGCGGTTCAATGGCGAAATCGTATCGAGTGTCCGCGGTTCAGCCACGAATCGAAGAGGTGTGGCACCTTGACAATTAGTTTAAGTCCCCATGCTGGATTGTGACTGGAACGAATATGAAGGGCGGGTTCGTCGGTCGAGTGTTACCTGCTATCACTAACCCGGCTGCCCGGCCGGGAAACGAATTAGACGTGGTAAATTACGAAAGATTACCTCCACCCGCTTGTCCAATATTGGTGATTAGCGCCATGTTCGGGGGGTCGCCTTACCAGGCAAGGCTGGCGGGCCCTGGTAAGATCACAGGGTCCCGGGTCCCACCGGACATCTGCAGAACCTATGGATGTCTTGAAAATGATGTGCGTTCCATATTGTGCGTGTCCTGCACGAATAGGGATAACAAATACGATGGAAGACGGAGTGCGTCCTGCTCATCATTGGCTCTATCAACTCGATTTGATCATGTTTCGCGGGTTGATGGTCCCTGGTAGCGAGGACGAATTCTCAAACGATTCACTAAATACTGCTATCGATTGGCAGGAGTTTGCCCGCCGTTCTTCATCAAAAAGTGCTTAGTAAGTTATTCTGTCTCTCTATGGAGCAGTAACGCGCAGACGTCTATAACTCGCAGAAGTATAACGGGCTCTTCTCCCTTATCCGAGGCAATAACGATGCGGTTAATCAACCTCATGCACTTCGTTGAGAACGTAAACATCACTCAGCTAAGTTAAACCATCCGCGGAATATGCCCAAATATCACCACGCGACCCAGTCGAGTAGACGCTCTTCGAAAATTATTTCGGCGTCCCTAAAACTGGGAAATCCAAACAGGTTTCGCCCGATTCATGGCGCCGGCCTAGCAAAATGTTTCTAGTGCACTTCACTTAGCTGAGTCCACAACGTCCTACTAGACCGACGCTGTTTGTGAAGCACACAGGCCTGGCTGTTTTGTTCTCCTTTGGTCCTTTTTGTCCCAGCCAGGAGCGGAGGCCGGCGTACTAAAGGCTAAGGGACTGAAGTGTTGTTTCGTCCGTCAACATGCTTTATTGCAATTGTTTTGCTAGATTCTGGCCAGATTTCAAGATTGAGGTCGCTCCATTTGCCTGAATAGTTATGTGATTCCGTTCGGCTGCGTGTGAGTAGTTAGCTATGCAGGGAGACGTCGAGTATATACGTGATCTTGCCTAATTTATCACGTGGTGGGGGCTCAACAACCTTCTCTCTTTCCATAGCTTTATCGGCCTAATCAAAACACCTACCTTGCTTGCGATTTAAATAAATAAAAAAACACCTATTGCTCCCTGCGCCCGGTCCATAAGCAGCTTTTGGAGGTTATATCAGGAATAGGTAATTATATAGAATTAATTTTGACAGGTTTTTCGCAAGAATAATACCCCATATTCATGACGTCACGCACTAGTAGTAATAAACGCAAGACCTCAAATGTTTCCCACAAAGCTACACTATTTAGCATTAATTGAATTTTTAGCAATTTCTCTGATTGCGCCTATGCCCCTTAGCATCTCGAATTCTTCACCACGAACTCACCGCCATCAGTACGCTCATTCACTATCAGTTAATTGTAGCGCGATTCCGTATTGCCATCCCAGGTTCCCGCCTGGCGTTACCAAGTACTACAAGGCAATCTTGTACTGCAAAAATTCGTTTTTTGAATTTTCACCTGACGACGTCACCTTACCACTGTCTGGCTTTGAACGAGCTGCTCGAAGCGGAATTTAGGCAAAGCCTTGTTCGGCGATGGCCGACTATTACTTCGTTGATTTGCTCAAAACCCGCAAACAGACGAGGTTCAGATACGGTCCGGCCTGACATCGTTTCTCGTCCAAACTTTTCGCGCTTTTTCCGACTTCTCTGCCGTGGATTTCGGCCATTGTGAGACGACCCCTTTCAGTATTCGTGTCGTAGACATTCTTTGGCCGGGCCTTTGCAGCCTATTAGGTCATGACCTAAAAAAAGCTGTCGCTCAAGGTTCGGTAAAGCCAGCCGTATCTAGGACAGGTCGGAAGGAATCACAAGGGTGTGTGGTCTTCACAACAGCAACGAAATATATTTACGTGCCTGCGACTTTTCTAGCCGAATTTGTTAAAAGCTAGCACAACAGAGTTTCCGAATATGAGGCCTTCGACGAAACGCACGATTCGCCGTCTGTCTTGTCTGTACTGGTGGAAAAACTGAACATGGAACCAGGACAAAAGATTGCAATTAGTCTGTACGCTGCATTGGTGTCTGATAGGTAAGTTGTGACGCGTCTGTTCGTTGGTTTCGCCATATTGACCAGTAATCGATGCACAACAAGCCGTCCACAATAGCACCCGTAATCAATTATCGTAACGGACGCAAGCTTCCACTGCTAAAGCCAACGCCAATAGGTACTCCCTCCGTTAACACCTACAGACTAATGAGATGCGTATACGATTAATAATATCACCTTGTTACACAATATCGCTTACCTCCATTACGCTATCGTTCGAATCAGTATACACACACACCCACACACACACACACACACATATATAGATTCACCTAATAAAACACGTTTTGACACGCCTAGATGCGTACAACACCGGCATGCGTCCACCGACCCGTTCCGCCATCAGCACTCGCCGCACTGGGGCCAAAATATGCATTACCGACTACGGTATAAAATATTGCCACTTACCTAACCTCTCTACCTCGGCTAGAGTCTCCAAACTAAACAAGTTGGTAGGTTTTTCCATAAGCCTTTCTGAATACAAAGCAGCTAGACGGAAGTTGTCATTCTCTAGCTCCGTAGTGTTGACTGCACGACGACACACGAATATCGATGGGGTGCGTGCGTCACAATAATTTCGAGCAGAGGAAGAAAGAGAACTGGAGGTAACTGAAAATTGCCTATATAAACCGAGGGTAAAATGAAGGAATTTGTATCCTCATCTCGCGGCCACTAAATTGGCTGGTTCGATTGCACGCACGTTTTTCACGCTGTATCTGCGGTCTACCAAACGTTCCGGGTGAAAGGAACATTCTCCCGGTATTTTCTACAGAAGCAGTTCCGATCGCTTCAAAAACTCCAGGCATTCAACCAAGTGGCCGTATAAAGTTTACTGTAATACATATGCTAACATATTGAATATCCTCGGCGATATTCTGCTCAAGGGATGCCGCAATCTCTGACAGAATAAATAAATAAATTGTCTACGAGTGACGTTCCTCCGAGAACACGCACCCGAGCGGGCAAGAATCATCTCCAACCGCCAACACCCAGGACGACTCCAAGGGACACAGGATATTAAGTTCTGTCCATGATAGCACCCCTTATTCGGGTTTCTTCCCTCGGACCGCGTCTCCTGAATCTGACGGTTCGGCATCCTGAGCTGATCTGACCTCGCCCCGTGGGGTAGCCGGTGGGGTCGACGACCTCTCCGAAGGGGCGGCCCTTCGGCCTCCCATCGACGAACAGACAGGTCTTATACGCGCTAGGCCTGCGTTTCTACCACGGGGACTGCCACTATATTATTTACAGAAGCAGATACGGTCCAGTCCTTCGGGAAGACTTCGATGAGATTGGATAACCACCAGCTGGCCCTTTCGTAGCTGGCTGAGGGCTTTGTCTCCGCAGAAGTCGGAACAGTCTTCGGGTGGCGGCATCCATCTACGAGAGTGATTGCGCTGTAATGCCACCGATGAGCGATGTTGATGCCCGGCGTCGGTAGAACAGCGACATTTTGGCGCCGCGCAGGTCTGAGATCCGGAGTCTGCGTGATTTACTAGAAGACCGAGGCGTGTTCCTGGTGCGCGGCTGCCTGTGGCTGAGTTATGAAAACGGCCAGAGAAATAACAACTCATTCTACCACGGCCCGACGGCATGAATCAGGCACGCAACAGCATTTAGCTCGATAGACTTCTGCACACTGCCGGGGCTATAGGGGGCGTACACCCTATGTACGGTGGGCGCTTCAGCTGGGCTACCCCAAAGCTGCGTCAAGGATGGAGTGGCACTGCAATTTAACGAAGTCAGGTCATAGAAGACGAGATCGATTTTCAGACAGCGTCATATCCAAGCTCCATATGAAGGTCCGGCGCGTGCCCAAGATGGTGCAAGGGACGTCACGCTATATATATATATATATATATATAT
>MNPL01011713.1:1208-13482 GCA_002081605.1 Tropilaelaps mercedesae
ACGCTCTGGCATTGTTAGCAGCTAATGACGCTGACGCGCGACGGGAACACAATGCGGAAGCGGAGACCGGGGCGTCGCGTCTGACACGAAATTAAGTTCTGGTGAGTGGGGCGCGGCTGAGCGCGACACTCTGAAATGCGTCGATGGCTGATGTCTTAGACGGAACGAGAAGTGGAAGCGTCGAGCAGATGTGGACAAATGTCACAATACGATGGGGGCCAAGTGGGGGCCTTTCGCACGCGTTCTGGTGGACTTCGTTGGCCGGGAGTTTCCTAGCGACTGATAGGCTTCGTTATAGCGACGTCAAGCGTGAGGTCACGGTGCGAAGGGGGAGGGGGCAGGTTGTCGGGTTCTAACCTCACGACGAACGAATGGATGAATTGAGCGTCGTGTTCATGTCTGTCGACGGTGTTAGGCCAATGTCACGATAGGACCGCAACTTCGCGATGCTGCTTTGAAGGCTCTGCGTGATAATGAGGCCATCGTAACAACAACAACAACAACAACAACAACAGTGTACAACTCTCATTATATAGACGATCTGTTTACTATAATGTTTGATTTTTTTCGTGTATGAATGTGTTGTATGCGCCTTCCCTGGTGGAACAAATTTCCTGCCGCCCTTCGGGGCATTCAATCATGTCGTACGTTTTCAAGGTATTTGTATTTTATTGCGTTAATTGTCAGATATACGATGAAATATTTTTGCAGTATACGCACTTATTTACGTTAGGTTTTTTTCTTCAAAGAATGACGGTAATAGAAATAGCAGTAATAAAAAGCAATCGCTCATCACAAAGTGGGGTCCCGCTAATCGGTCAGCAGCATGGCCACACACTCGATGATAATGAAGGTGACATTTTGCCGAACCTAACAGGTCCAACCTGCAACCTAGCCTGTCATCGCAGGCGCTCACGATTGGACGCTATCGAGCAATCAATCATCCCCCGATCGAGAGTCAGCTAAAAGCGTATTCTTGTTACGCTACCATTGCGGACCCCCGTCGTGCGTCTACGGAGTCGCAGGCAATGGCGACAATGGCCTTCGTTTATATGGCGAAGGGAAGACCTTGAACCTCCTCCCCCACCTCTCCACGATTCGATGGGCATCCCCGCATGAGAGGTGCTTCGGAGGGGGCTACATGATGAAGACAAGAGATGGTGACGCGTCTACGGCCATGAGGAGGGGTAGGAGTGGGGTAGTCACAGGCCGTTCCGTCAACGGACGAGCGAGACGACGATCGAGGAGAAGGCGGCTCTGTAGGACAAAAATCGGTTCATGGTTTATCACCCGTCTTGATGGAATCGAAGGATATCGTGCGAGGTTCATGAGGCCTGATGGCGAAACTGTATCGGTGAATGTCGGTGACATGGGAAACTTCACTTGTGCTAGAAAACGAGGCGCCCTCCGCGCGAAGAACGAATTTCGCTCAGAGCAACCCCCTGAATATGGCTATATTTTCATCAAATCGTTTTCGTTGTCGAATAAAGAAGCTCACAATGTTCTGCTCATTTCGGCATCGCCCGGCTCGACTGTTTCACAATGGCCAAATCGGGTGGGGTTGGCCGACTCCAGAAGGCCAATCAAGAACTGTGTCCCCCTTCCCGATGAGGTTCTTCCTGGCGCGCCTGACTCAGCTGACGCCGTTCTGACCGGCGGATGCTGCCGCTCAGACAAGCGGCGAACAGTGAAACCGTCGTCAACTGGACGACGGTCCGGTAAAGTCTCAGCAGCAGCAGCAGCAGCCGGGCGACAGCGTCGAGTAGCGACGTCGTCAGTCTGATACGTCACACTTTTCCAGGATGGCGTCGTTGACAAAATCGCCTTCATCATCTTTCGATGGCCATGTCGACGCCGCCATGCCGTCGCCGTAATCGCTGACCCGTCGGTCGGCACCGCCATCCACGCGTAACAGCTGATCGAGGACGAGGAGAGAATATCGGATATGTATTTCTATTGACGCGTCGCAACGCCGCCGCTCCGACCACGAGTACAAATGTCATTAAGTTGCCGTAGGGCCAACGAGGTGCGGAGCTCGCGTTGGCCCGGTCGTGCGTCATTATAACGCTTCGGGACTGGAACGACTTCACCTTCGAAAGCGTTTACGCGACTCAGTGTTTAAGCTTTCACACGTCCATCGGCGTTGCGAAAGATGTCTGCTAAAACGATATTTGCCAGCCGGCGTCGTTATCTGCAGGTCTACTCTTGCGTAGTCGTGCGTGTGTGTGTGTGTGTGTGTGTGTGTGCGTGTGCTTACGAACGTGACGGGATGTTTGTTTCCGAATTTCGCTAAACGTTTCCGCCACGCCGGCTGAGTTGTGTAGCGGATAGGGCACCAATCCGGTTAGATTTATTCCGTTAGAAGTTCTTCAGAGTTCTTCAGAGTTCTTCAGAGAGGTAGACTGTGCGTAGAATATTGTGACTGGGCGGCTCCATTAGGCCATATTGAATAAAGGACAGGATGGAAAAAACGCCTCGTTGAAATATGCGTGCGTAGGGTGACTTTTTTTTCGCCTACAGTTCTAGATTGTTCTTTACTACTAATTTTTTTTTTGTTTTTTAGTAATTCGTTGCTATCTGCGTGTCTTTAAATCGATATGGCTTGTAATAATGCCTTTAATTATGGACAATGCTAGGACCCTGAGGTATCTGACGGCCGCGAAGACTGAAAACTTTATTGGAAGTTATAAATAATGTTACAAAATAAATGGAGAGAATGCCACCAGTCAGATGGCGACATGAACCGAACGGCCGTTGCTGCAGGATACTTTATTGCAGATGGGGAAAACTAAATGAAAAATTCGGAGATCAGCCGGCCGCTTTCATCTGATTGATCTGACGCGGAACTCAGTCGAAACTTTTGTGGACGCACAAGAGTTGGTAACTTGTCTGACACTCCGTTGTGGGTGGTGGAAAGTTCCTCAGGAGGAATCAGTGGAGTCAGTGAGGTACGTCGGTGCTCAGAGTAGCCGTCACGAAGAGAGCGAACTTCGTCGACAAATGCCGGTGAAGCTCCATGTAGATGGTACTTAGTTAACCCACGTAAAAGCGTCGTTCGAAGTTCCACGAAGTTGTGTGGCTACTGGGACCGCTTTTGGTGCATCTTTCTCCAAATGTCCAATTCGAGAAATGTATAACCCAAATTAGCAACGTTCAGGTGGTTGGTCGTGCAAACTAGGGAAGGCCCAGGTAGTCCGCGCGAGAAAAAAATGCCATCCGAAGTTCCAGTAGTTCAAGTCGCGACCTCTTCGTTGATCGCTTCCCTTTGAACGTCTACGGAATCAGCCGAAGTTCGGACAGCTTCAACTAACTCCCGAAAAACATCCCGAACGATTCAGATACGGTGGGGCTGGTTGCGCTCCATCGTGCACAAATCACCCTTCGAAAATAGCCCGCTGAGTAATAAACCGGTCTTCATAAGCTTCATCTGGTCGAAGATATTCGCTAGTGAAGTACATATGAGCTCGCAATCGTAAAACGGCATCAAACATCACCGGCGAAATGTCGACAAACAATGGACAACAAAAAAACATCCTCCATCAGCAGTGATACACGGCCTGGGCAATTATTCCATCTGCACGTGCACGAACCGCCGTGATGGGTTGAGTTCCTCCTCGACAGAAGTAAACTTCAGCAGAACTGAAAGACAACAGAAGGCTTTAGTAAATCTCCGATCAATAAATGACTGTTTACCTCAGTGTAGGACGTGTGATTTCGTCGAATAAATACAGGCAATAATTTTGCAATGATCCTTGAAACTTTGTCGTTGCACGGGGCCGCCACGCGAAGGGCGACCTTGCGCCCTTGCGGCACAAAGAAGGCCTACGCCGGTGTTAACGCAGACCAAGGTCCCCTGCACGTATACGTAGACTAGTCAAAATCTCGGTTTAATCCAAGATGTCGATAAATTCTCGTAGGAAAACGCTCAGCTGTCGCCTTTCGCAGCAGCCGCCTATGGCCTACGCGTATGTGGCAAGGACAAAATAGAAAAATAACTAAGGCAATAAAATCCTGTCGCGCTTGATTCACGCGAACGCGCTTCGGCAAATGCTGTTACCCGCGGTAGTATTTTACGGGTGGACTTGGCCTCCAGGCAATTTTCACGTTTTTCGGCGCTGCCAGGAACTGACAAATCCTGTCTCCGTTCTTTGACAATCGCCATAGCGGCCTATGACACGCGCGGAGACGGATCTGCCGAACCCCCGGCCACCTCTCTGTGAGGACGCGCCGCAACGGAGATTTCGTACGAATAGTTCGATAGAACAATTTACACCAGAAAAAAAAGTGCCCGCCGGATAATGCTACGGGCTTCCGTTCTCGAAACATCCGACTAGATCAGGGGGCATAACGACGTCGACGTCGGATCGCCAACAAACTGCCATGACATCGTCCTGCTTTGCGGGATGGCAGTCGCTCGAAACAACTTCAGTTTCTGCTGTCGAAACGCTACGGACCCATCTCGAGCGTCGTGTAATCTTCCTGCCTTAGGGCAACTTATTTCCACTCGGAATCTGGCGAAACTGCCATATATGACGAAACTACCATATATGATGTATATATGAGTGACCTTCACAAGCATAAAGTCCTAGATAATGAGTAAATGCGCTTTGGCTTTCAATTTCTTCTAAGAGTTGAGCCGGAGTACGGCCGATCTGGCTACGATATCGGAAACAGCTTGAATAAGCTTACTAGGCAATCAATCAATTATGCAAATGGAGCCGTCCGACCAGTGAGTGGTCTTCTGCGCATTGGACGACAACAACAACAACAACAACAACAACAGCGAATCGCGCGTCCCACGCGTCTACGTCGCAGTCACAAGCGTACGTGGCAAACGGCGTGCCGAAGATTGGCGCCGATTATTTTTGGATCGACTAATTCATCAGGTGCGTGTCGCATCCGTAGGTGGTGACGTGTTTCTTCGGCATCGAGGTTCAGTGGCACGGACAGGCGTCAGGTGAAGTCGTTGAGTTCCTCACGGGTGTGTTGATGCGTTGCTGGACGTGCCAAGAGCGGTCGAAAATCACCGCATCGGTCAATGCAGATGAATCATAATGAAGTATCATCACTTCGTAGAATCTGTTAGAGGCCGCACGCACCTGAGTTGCTATCCATGACCAGCGTCCAATCGCATAGTTGCCTCCGTTCCCAGATGAGGTTCTATTGATTCGATTGTCAAAGTTGTCTCTTCTGCACTTCTGTGCATGGCCGATAACGTAGGCAGCCTTTTTTTATGCCGTTCCGCGTGAAGCCGCCGCCGCCGCCGCCGCTCTTTTCTCTGTAGAGCTGATGCACAGATGCGCGTTCATTCATGACGTAGACGACGACGCGACCGGAGAAGACGTATCACTCGAAACGGACGTGGAACTCGTACGGGGGGAGGGCGGGTAGGTAGGTAGGTAGGTAGGCAGGTAGGTAGGTAGGTAGGTAGGTAGGTGTTCACGCAGCAACGTCAGAAATAAACAACTGACGCCGTCATGGCCGGGATGCTCCTTGCCGGTTACTCAGCCACCGGGAAGGAGGCTACGACACTGTCGGTTGGCCTGGCCCCCTACGACGCGTTGGCGCGCGACGTTGGCCTGTATTGTGTCCTACGTTGGCAATTAGGGCCTGCTATTAGCTGTAATAGTGATTCTAATTAGGCCCGGGGCATTCGGTGTCGAGCCGATCGACAAACGTAATATCTAGATACGGCACGGCCGAAGCAAACGACAACGTCTCCTGACGTAGGAAGATGGGGCAAATGTCGATCTTCTTAGCGGAGGCATTCGACCGAGGGGTCACCCTGAGTTGGCAGCGTAGGCCAATAAAATGCGACGATTATCGACGCTAAACGTCGATAAAGGACGTTATGAAGAACCGACACTGGACAGGCCGAGTGCACATTTGGTCCGTGGGCTGCTGTAAGCTTTGGCCTAAAGCTGATTCTCCGCAGATGGAAAAGCTTTCTATGGCGTTCTCAGTCTCGTATGTGGTAGATGATGTGGTAATGTTATATTGTGCCATTTTTTGTGGGTGACGTGTTTCTTGAAAACGCTATGGGAAAACTGTAGGAAGTATGTGAATCGTTCTTAATGGTCAAGCGAACATCTTGAATGGGCAGTCGCTAACAAACAAAACTTACCTCGTCTTTCAAGTGAATTTTCGTGCTCGCTCAGTAGACGCTCAGTAGAGCTGAGGTTGGTACTCTTCTATTCATTGTGCGACACGATAGTGTACGTAAGCATCACACACACACACACACACACACACACAAACAATGCATGTCTTCTTCTTGAGCAAGGGCGGGGATAGATATAGCGTAAAACATTTCATTTAATCACGCGCTCCCCCGAACGAGTGGGGGGGTAGTTCATCATCTCGACGTTTGCCACAGACATTGGAAACTGTCCTTCGACGTGAAAGCGTTAAACAGTCTGCGACGGACATCTGGGTCAACAATGCGTGGGGGTATATACCCCACTCACCCCCCACTAGCCACTAGCGGAAGCTTTTCCATCAACAACACACGTACGAGTATAGCCTACAGCGATCGCCAGCGCACTCAGCTGTGGTGCGATCAGGCGATCAGATGTGTCCTGGGCGGTGGTTCGTTCGTTGATTTCGTCTGAGTTCTCACTTCAAAGCGATCGAGGTTAGACAGGGGCTTTCTTTGTAGCTTTTTTTGGCCCTCAATGGCGTCAAGTAGCCAACGCGCATTGTTCAGTTCATTTCGAACTGCCTTGTTGAGGTGGTGGATGGTTGCAAAATGTGTTAAAAGAACGGTCAAGTCGAAGAACTTCGCTGTCGGACTTGAAGATCTGGCAGCCGATGGCTTGCAGGTTTCGGTAACAGCTTGTTTTTTTTTTTTTTCTAGAAAAAATATCGATTCCTCGTTCCAGGGGGGACAGTGTAGTGAGAGACTTAAATGCATTCGAACGGGGTCCTCCTGCAAGTAGGACTTCTGTTTAGGTGATTCTTTTGCTGTCGGGTTATGTAGAGCGTACAGAAGTTTATGGGGTGGCGGAAATCGCGATATTGACGAAGGTCCGTCGACCGTCTGTTCCAGGACGGTTCCACGCGGAATGTTCGACGCTTCCAGAAGAGGCTGTGAAAAATATTGTTCAACCCAAGACTTGTCGTAAATTCCCCGGTAAAGACCGGCTGAACAGGTTTCAGCGGGACAGATTATTCAGGATCGATCAAGACGTCTTTATCTGCGCTAAACTGCGCTCGTTCAAGGTCACCTTACTTTCTCCCTTCTCAGCTGCTATTATTATTATTATTATTATTATCGTACTACAACTGGCTACGTTGATCTGCAACAAATCCCAAATCGCTCAACGTGACGGACGGCCCAAAAGTGAGTAGATCAACCAACCACGGACCGACCCATGGCACAGACAAATTGCGAACGCCGCCGGACTAATTTACGGCTTCATGGCCGAAAGAGTTACAATGCAAATCAAGTCGTTAGTTTGGCGTTACGCCCACAGATCATTAGCGACCGCGCGGATCGCTCACGAGGAAAAACACGTGGCCATCGTCTGCAAATCACACGATAGCGTCTTATCGATGGTATAGTTGCTTTACGTATGCAAAACCGCGGAGTTTCGTTTACGACGTGAGTTGCGCCTACGCAATGCTCCACCCCCCGCCAGTCAGAGGTCTCATCAGGAGGCTTGCCACTTCGGCGGAATGTTTTTTACCATTTTTCCACTGCTATTTCCATGACCTGCTCGCCAGTTATTATACACTCACGTGGTTTGTTACCTCGGAATGACATGGCCGTCCGTCGCGAAGACCTGAGCGGTCGTCTAGAGTCACGTACCAATTACCATATACACGACATTAATGAAAAGATGAAGTTTTCCCGTTCGCTAGCGAAAGGGGGTGCCGGTTTACGTAGAGGTGTGCCGATATTCGAGGGATTTCTTACTCCGCTGCTCAAGGCGATCATGGCCGTGTCGTCTAACGACTTCACTATTATTTCTCATCTTCGGCCAGACGTTCGCCTGTGGCCGAACAACGCTGACGCGGAAAATCAAGCGAAGAACCGCGCGGCTGCATCCATTGACCAGCTCGAATCTGCGGAATGATTTTGGATGCACCTCAATCGGCTATGCATAGCGGTCCTATTCATGGCAATCCACCTGTGACAAGACGATCTGAAGTATTCGCGCTCATTTGCATGTGCCATGCATCACTAGGAAGACTCATCCCGGGAGGAGACGTCGAAGGGGCGAAGAGCGTCGTATGTCGTTTATCATCTGCTATTCTTCGTCATTTTCCGCAACACAGTGACGAAGACAGATGGGCCAGACGATTGGGCATGCGTCTATGAATCCCATAAAGGATGTTGGATAGCGTTCATAACTACACTACTTTATAATCATAATTATTCCTGCTATGTTCGCCTCCTACCTTACTCATTCTTCAACTATACACACACACACACACACACACACACACACACACACATGCGTACATTCCGATACGATGAGGAACATCTCATAAATTGTAGCCCGTTCACCCTCTATATCTCGAGCTCGCCCTCCAATTAGAAGATGTTCAACATCCCCAAACGACCCCAAAGCAACCTCCGTCATCGACGCTGACCAGAAGCATCCTCGCCCGGACGCCGCAAACGGTACGGCGCAGTCGCTACGAGGCGTTTCCTGGTTAGCTGGCCGTTCCTCCCTGGCGGCCGAAGTAACAGTAACAAGTAATGTAAATTGCCCCCAATTGGCCGCAAGATCTTAGTCGGGCGTTCGCTTTGAGCGAAAAGTAGTTTCGCTTGGCGGTCGTCTTGCCCCACGTTCTTGCATTGGGCTTCCAGCTCCCGGACCCCCGACGTCGAAAGACGGCCTTTCCGAATCGCGTCGCCGAAGCTTGTCCGTGCTGGCGAAAGCTGTCTGTGCTTCTGAAGTCGCGCCATCTTGTTACGACTTCGGCGTGCTCGGATACTGGCGGCTTCTGTCGGTTCGACGCGAACGGCCGATGGGGAAATCTTTTCCAGACGGGACTGAAGGTACAACGAGCAGAAGCCATTGTGGTAGTGGCGCTAGTCGGTGAGATTGAAGTCGTTGAGAGTCGAACAGATCGTTGACGTCGCGCACAGCGTCGACATCCGTCCCGGAGCGACGCGAAGGGGGGCCATCCGATGAGAGGGCGTTGTGGGCGGCGGAGATAGGGCGGAGGTGGTCTTGGCCGACAATCGTGTCTGTGTTTTCCCCACTCCGCTGAGGGAGCAGAAGACGCGAAAAGCCGCGAAATCGATTAGAACCCGGAGGCAGGGAAAGATCATGGCCGAAAACCGACTGCCGTAGACGCGTTGGCGGTAGTGTGCCCCTCGGGGGCGGCGGTCGACGCTGGGTCGAAGCACCCAGCGTGCCCGGGAAAAGGCTCGTTCGTTACGAACAAACGGTGGCGGGAAACGTTCAACGTCGGCGTCACGCGTTCGTTTTGGACCGGACTCGGACTCCGCGATGCAGATTCCGAGGGGCATTCTCTTGGCTGGGCATGCCCTCTTCTCTCGAAACTGGACAATGCTCGCTTGCCCGGACAATATTTCGATTGTCGTGTTGGCCACGCGACAAATTGCCCTACGCGGGCGGGGCTGAAAAGCAGTAGAAGCGTCTGAAGGGGTGGGCATGTCAGGCGGTTTGCCCCCGGCTTCGGGTAGGACCATTCTTTGGCAATTTTCTGCACTCTGAGCAGTGAATTCTGACTGGTGGTCAGTTACGAAGGCATTCAATGGCCTAGAGCGAACGTTCCTGGTTTTGGCGCGGCAAATTCTATTCTAGAACTGGCGATGGTTGAGGGGGGCACTTCGCATTATTGATAACGGCATTGTTTTCCATTGCTCAGAAATGTCGCTAGAATCCTTCGGGAAGTCATGCATTTCATGTCCAGCCTCGGAACAGGCATTGGCTTGTCCTGGTAGGATGTCTCGTTCGTCTCTAGTTCACGACCAACTCGAGGGTGGCATGTCAAACTCTCCCTTCCCGCGACGCCGAAGCCCTTCGACTTCTTGCGAGCACTTCGCCGCAGAACCGCACCCCCCCCGAAGGGTGTGTACATTAGCAATGAGATCCACGGCCAATACGAGCCTCTGTCGTTTTTCGGATGTTCCCTAAATTCTCCATCTATCTCTCAGAATTTCCACTTTTCCACCGCCCAGCGCAGAACTGAATTCCCCTAGCCGCCTCCTCCAGCTCTCCTCTCGATCTATCCATCTTGACTGGATTTTCGTCCGTCGTTGTTCAACGTCCATTCAACATCTGAAGTCGTGGAAATCATCTGCATCCTACCCACACCTCCGCCGATTCCAGCCCCCGACGAAGGGCCCCCTCGATTCATCGTGCGCCTGCCCGCCCCAGTCCGGGGCGCACTTCTGCGAGTCGATCAGAGATCGCTTAGCGACTTCCGAACTTCCGAAACGCGCCGATGCAACACAATTCCCGTCGGATCCGTTTATTGGCCAATTTCCCTCCAAATGCGGCGTTATGGAATGTGATCGGACCACCACTCGATCCGGCCAGATTACGGGATGACATAATCGAAAAAGAAGAATGCGGACGCGGCGATCGTCGACTTTTTCTTCTGCAGCAGCAGCAGCTTCCTTTCGCTGTGGCCAAAACGATGAGGTTTCGGCTTGAATTTTGACACAGGTTCGGCCCCCCTCGCAGCGCGGGGCTCCGACCGGCACTTGTTCCTGCTTTGGCCGGAACAGCAGAGCGGCCAATAAGCGCCATATCGACGACTGGACAGGGAATATCTCCTTCTTCCTCTGGAATTGTGCGAAGGAAAACTGTAACACGACGGCAAAGTCAAGCCGAGCCCTTTCGAATTGCCTCCCGTCGTCAACTGGCCCTTGGCAAGAGAATCGCTTGGGGCAAATGAGGGCGCTGGTAGGCGGATGAAGGAGGAGGGACACTTGTTGAGATTCTCTGAGCTGGCATTGGCTGAGCGCCGGCTGGCAACCGACCTCGGTGAGGTTGGAGGCTGCTATTTCTTCACTACACTAGCCAACGAGGACTACTGCTGAGGAAGACTGAAGAACAAATCGACGGAAAGCCTTTCGGGAAACTCGACGTCGGGCTTATGCGTAGCTGAGGGGCGTCGTGGAAAAATGTGGGAAAAAACCGGCTGCTATTTGGGAGTAGTCGTCGACGACACGCCAGTCGGGAAGGGGAAGAAAGTCTAGAATCTGAAGTGTGAGGTCGATGTCTGGGTTGTTTCGTCGTCGTTCACTGCAATGGCAGATCTTCTGCATGAGCGTGAAGATGCGATAGCAAGGCCCACGCAAACGATTCGATACAATCGAGCGGAGGTTAGAGAAACGCAAGCGGAAACTAGTTCTCGACTTCGCCTTTTTATTCCGGCACAACTTCATGCCAGTCCATCCGGATTGGCTTTTGCAGTTCTATCGACGACAGGTTTTCAGAATAGTCGCCACGATACGACCCCGGCCAACATCCGCCGATCCGAGCCTGACGCCGGTGGAACCGCCAAACAGTTTCGCTTTGTTCGCTTCCCGATTCGCAGCGGAGCCGCTTGGCCAGTCCGTTCAGCTTAACCTGGTCTCTCGTCTTGTCGTTTCCCGCAAACCCAAGAACGAACGGGAGCAATGGGCGGGAAACTGCCACACGCGTTACCCCATATTCGGCACGTGTTCATATGGCCCAGCTCCTGAGCGACTCACGTCCGTGAGTTCGGTTCCTTCACCGACCAGGAACGCCTTGTCCGTTTCTAGTCCCTGAATGCCCTGAATCCTCCCCTGAATCGCGCTTGTTCCGATGAGGTTCGAAACGTAACGCGGCCGAGCTGCGACGCAACTCAGAGAAACGGACGATCAGCCAGACCCGAGTTGCGACCCAACTGGCGGCCGCCATACGCGGCTGACGCGCCAAAACGACTCAAGATTGGACAATGGCCAAAGTGGCGAGTCATGACAACGCCAACATTAACGGCAACTTCAGTATTTGCCAATTTTCAAAACGCTCCGATTCGATGGAGCCGTTCTAACTGAGCGAATTCAGCGCCGCCCCACACCTCATCGCCATGTCACCTATTTGTTAGCTGTTAAAAAAAAAAAAAAAGCTAAATTTCTACCTTATCTGACGCTAGCACGAACATTTTGTGTGTATGTGTGTGTATGTATCTGTGTGTGTGTGTGTGTGTCTATGTGTGTGTCTGTGTGTGTGTCTGTGTGTGTGTCTGAGTGGGTGTGTGTGGGTTTGTGTGTGTGTGTGTGTGTCTATGTGTGTGTGTGTGTGTGTGTGTGTGTGTG
>MNPL01011715.1:0-15433 GCA_002081605.1 Tropilaelaps mercedesae
TATATATATATATATCTACTGAGGGGCAGCTGGTGCTAACCGTCACTTAAGCGATGTTTCTCTGTGTGAATGGCACCCCACGGTGGATTCAGCTTTCGAGTCTTCCACCGGAAAGAATATTCTTAAGCAAAGTACTAGTAGTAGTACTAGTAGTGTAGTACTAGTAGTAGCAGTAGTACTAGTAGTAGTAGTAGCAGTAGTAGTAGTAGTAGTAGAAGGTATTGAGTAGCGTTCGTGCACGCTCAGTGAGGTTAGCGGCCTCACATCAGGGACGCTGCTGCACAGTCTGTATTTGTATTGTCGAAATAGAGAAATCATTTTGCAACCATAACAGAGGCGAACTCGAGAGAATTTCCGCTGAGGTCCAGAGGGAGCGACTTCACTCGAAATGCGTTGGCCTCTTCTTTTTCGTACAGACTTCTTCTAGATCGGATACGACGTAACGCCGTAAGCGCGCGTCTAGACTAGAACGAGTGGCGTCCGATTCATTCGTGGTTGCCCTTCAGTGACGGCGAGGGATGGATAAATCTGTCAGGGTGACGCCAGCCTAACCTACGCCAGCCTAACCTACGCTAGCCTAACCTCACCGATCAAACTCGTTGACCGAATCACGAGACAGTTCCCTCTACTCGAGGAAATCTCAACGACGAACATCGCCATCATCGTCCGCTAGCGAACGCGAAATCGGCCGAAAGGGAGGCGCTGCATCTGGACGCTGGCCAAGGCCCGCCGCTATTTGAAATCTAATTTTCATCGATTTGTAACGACATCGTTTTTTCTGCAAAGTCAATCGACAGATGATGCGATGGCTTTTTCGTGTGCGCACGTTATCCCGCGGTGAGTTCATCTCGATTTGGCCCAAGGACCTCGTCTCACAGTTTGACGCCTCGCGTGTTGGCCCCTGCGCCTCTGGCACGGCCCGCGCAACTCATCCAGACCTCAGTACTCATTGCGGAACTTCAACAGTCGTCGAGAAATGAAGCCCGAATCATCCTCTGCACGCACAGCGCCGCCGAACGAGGTTACTCCGTCGTTAGTGCTCGATCCAGGCGTTGCCATGGTGGGCCGTGAAGAACCGAAGTCGACGGAGTACTCACGCTCAACCTCAGAGAGGAGCGTGGCGAAGAATTTGCTCGAAAAATTCAACCGTCGGTTAATTCTGGTCGTTTGTTAGCCATTGACCGTTGGCCCTACGGCGTCGTCTCGGTATTGGGCGCAGAAAACGAAGGCGCAGAAATTCTTCAGCGTTTTTGTGTGTGTGTGTGTGTGTGTATGTGTGTGTGTGTGTGGGTCGTGTTCTCAGTGGCTATCAGATGACGGTTCTTCGATGACCAGGCTGTACGTGTGCCCTCTTCGGCCGGATGAGGGCGACGTGTCCGACGAGGTGTCGGGTGAAAGCGTAGATGCCCCCAGTTTGCCCTGGTGGGCAAGAGGCGATCGAGGGCGATTTCGTGCTATTTCTTCATCGCTAGACGATCTCTTATGTCCGTAAACATGCGCGCGCGGCTTTCCGCAGACTCGTTCGCACTCCGACGCAGTCGGACGAGTCTGCGGATGGCAGGGTCCGGCTAGTGGAGGCGACAAAGGTCCCTGCGTATTCCTCCGTTGATATCCGTTGATAATGTCCGTTCCAACGACGTAGGTCGACATAGGTCGACATAGGTCGGTGGTCCTGTACAGGCTACGGTTGTGACGTTAACTTGTGTTGGATTTTTTCTCTTCTGTTTTCTGTGTCGTCTCTTTCCGATTGTTGCTGCGGCTGTCCTGTCAAAACTAGCGGCCCTGGCGGCGCTGCAAGGATTGTGAAGGGGTCCCAGGAGAGACAAAAGGCCGAAACTGCTAAATCCTCGTAAGTTGAACGACGTTGTGTTTAGGTCATCATCATCATCATCATCATCATCATAGGATCTTCGTTGACGTTATAGAACGTTCATTTCGGTAGTTGTGCCACGTCCGTTAACGTCATCGATAGAAGACGGTAGCAGTCGGCGTGAAAAAAGCGGCTGCATTCACGTGAAGTCTCATTTCAGGGCGTTGAAGGGAATCTTGAAGAAGCCAGCCGTCCCCAAAGAAGCCCGAAAACATCCGCCGGTTAAAGGCATTTTAAAGAAGAGTTCGTCTTCGTCGCGGGAAAAGTGAGTATTTGAAGTGCTGACGAAGTGCTTGCAAATTTACGGTTCTCTCGCTCTCTCTCTCTCTCTCTGTCTCTGCTTAAAATTCGGCTCAAGGCGTTTAATTTAGCGTTTTGTTGACTCATTTACTCAACTACTCGTGCATAGATCTTAGGTGCATTTTCGTGCTTAATCGTTCGGCCGCACACGAGCGCACATGGAACAATGCGCGGTCAACGTTGATCTAGTTCATCTAATGGCCGTACATTGAGAGGTACAGGTTAGGCTGACGACCTAGGCGATCAGTTTGTCTAGCTCGTGATCGAATGTGCTTACTCCGATCGTCAATATTTAGCGCGATTTCGAAACTTTTGTATCGAGTTCGCTAGAGTCGAGCGCATCGACGTAGAATAACTTCGTTTGACGACCGCTCGACACTCGAGCAAAAAAGGTTTGTCCGTGTCGCCAATTTCAGCGACGAGAGGAGCGGCCGCAAACCATTGAAACGAGGAGGTTCGTCCTTGGTCGAGGTCCTGTGCGCCTCCGGAGTTCCTGAGATGATGCCGCTTGCCGATATCGATCCTGCCGTGCGCGTCGTAGGCGACCCAATCGAGCCGCCGGTTTCCGATGTCGGCACTGAAGAACCCATAAACGCAGCGTCCGATGACACAGCCGAAGCCGGTACCGAAAAACCGTCCGGGGAGAAACGTTCAGACGCCCTAATAAAGGAAGGAAATGCAGCTAAGTCTGATGTCGACGAACAGCAGATGGTGAGAGCCAACGTAGTGTCAGAGTGGTTTTCAGATCGGTCGCTCAGAGAACGACTCGAGCAACAGAAGGCCAATGTTCCAATGTAAGAAGAGAATTCGCCCTGTTTCACGATAAATGTTTGTTTTAGTTTATGGCACACTCGTCGATTAAGTGGGAGGATGTCAGAAACGCGTGCGCGATGCAGGTCGACGCTGATGAACTTTTACGACGCCATGTTTGCACACGGGTGTCGTTCTTCGCAGTGCGTCCAGGAAAGATAGTGTTCGATGTTCAGGGCTCATTTACGAGTTAGAGAAAAAAAGTGCTACTCGATCACTTACTTAACTTCTTTAGCGTCTTGTACATGTGGTTTTGTTCAATGAGATACGAAAGACTCGCGCCAATTTACAGGCGGTGCTCGGAGAGGCTGGCAATGGCGATCGCAATTTCGTAGAAGAAGCAAAATCCCTGCTCGAATTCTACCTCGACGACAAGGTTTGCTATTTATACCGAAGCGAAATGTAGCGCTGGTTCTCGTTCGAACGATAGCGACGCGCAAAAGTATTTCAATTGAAAATAATCGTTTTTTGACAAGATGCACGAAATTACGTAGCGTCCCGGGTGATGCGTTTTGCTTTGAGCCTCGATCGCGTCGTGCAGTTGGGGAAGGTCGCAGATCGATACCAGCTAGTGCAGATGTTGAATCAACGAAAAGGCAGTGCAGTTTTACAATGCGAACGAAAACAAAGCGAACAACCATGACCTGGCCAGTGTAACTCGTTATTTCTGCTGTGATTTCGTTTCGTTAGACTGCTCTTCGTGACGAACTGCTCGTGAAGCAAATACGGCGCTGGTCGGGCTGGATCTCGCTCAACTTTATGGCAACTTACGGACGCCTTCGAACACTGACGGGATCACATACGGCGGTCGACGTACTCAAGCAGGCGGTTAAAGCGTCTGACGTTCTCGAACTCAGCGACGACGAGACCAAGGTAAAGCCTGAAGAAGCATTGCCCCTGCACTTCTGAGCTAGTGTCGAGTTTTTGCCCCCCGATGATGTGAATTGACTTCTGTTTCGTTGCGACTCCCTGCCCAAGGCACATTTTTATCAAGAACATAACCCAGACACGCTAGGATATCCCAAAATAGAGGGGGTCTAGCATAAATAAAGAGCAATAAGAGACCTTAAAACGGTTTGACTTAACGCTTAATGTTTGACTGCATTCTCCTGTCGACTCCTGTTTGTTTTCCCACGCTCACAGGTTCGCAGACTGATTCCGTTTCCCCACTACGATGAGACGTTTGCCTCCCGTGCGGTCGTCCAACTGCACCAGGAGATGCCGAAGTCGCAGTCACAGATCTTCGACGTGTTTAAAATGTTCGGCCAGGTCGGTAGTCAACGACTTAGCGTAGCGTTTTCAGCCATTCTCACATAGATGATTCTCATATGCCACCCGGGGGCATTTCGGTCACGTAATGATAGTCGATTTCCAGCACGAAAGCCTGTCCAGCAGCAGCAGCGCTTGTGCGAGCCGTGTTCTTCAGCAGGATCTTCAGCTGTCTAGACTAGCGTCTTCCCTCCGTCATCAGGCAGGTCGGCTCTACATAGATGCTGCCTTTCAGGACACGCATTATTCAGACTAAACCTAACCTCTGTCAGCAGTGACCTGTCACCTAACCGAACTCGCCTTCACTCAGGTTTACGCCATTTACGTCCTGCCCCGAATGCTGTGCGTGCCATGCGCCCTGCCTGAAGCTCCCGAGATCGTCATCACCAACGTGCGCAAGTTCCTCTCGCGAAATCCGGCCCTGCTCGAGGTCGAATGGAAAGCTTTGGTCTTCGTCGAGTTCGCCAGCCATCGTGAAGCCGAGACTGCTCTGTACGTGCTCACTCGCATGGCGTTCCGCGGCTCGGGCTGCGGCGGGTCGGGTTTGCCGATTCTGCTGCCGGTGAAGCCGCATCCGCAGATGCACCTGAAGCTGCACGACCCTCAGGACGTCGGCGAGCTGACGCGCGCCCTCGGCCTCGCTCTTCAGGCCGATGAAGACCGAAAACACAACAGCGAATTTCACCTGCCACACAGCCCTGACGACCGACGTTACTGTTACGGTACGGTGAAGGACCTACGTGTCCCTCGCCCGTATGGGGAACGCGCAAGGGTGTCGTTTCCACAATCTTCTTTATTCATGTACCGAAGAGCTGGTGCTCTCCTGTTCGAAGAAAGAACATGGTTTTTAGTTATGGTTTCTTTGTGTTTTTTTTTTCCGATGTGACGTATTCCTTGCAGACGCCGATGTGCCGCTCGACGAAGACGGCAAGACATGCCCACGCCGAGGCTCGGGCAAGGCGTTCAAGGAGACGATGGCCCGGTAAGAGCCGAAGTTCATCGAAGGTCAGCGAGTTTTTCAGGTTCCTACGCGGCAGCGGATAAAGACAGCTTCCATCGAGGAATCGAGATCAACGAATTTCTCTGCGATGAAGCGACTCCACCAATTGCGCCTTCATTATAGTGTTATTTGCATAGAGCGCAACACCTTTAAGAGGGGGGCCCAGCTCATCGTAAAATACCCGAGTGCTCAGTGTTACGATGACCTACATACGTTTGGTGTCGTATCTGGAAAAATCGTTTATTGCAAACGCTGGTTAAGACGTTTTCGAGTGGCACTACTTTCACGTATAACGTCCCCAAGCGTCGTTCCGTCTTGACAACATTCGCTAATGCGTACCTGGGTAATCAACCGGGGTGCGTTTCAACCGTTCCCGTAAGGTTGTTTATCCCTCTAAATCGTCCATAACTACCGAGAATCACACGAATATGCTCGTATACGGCCCTCAAGATACACCGAAACAAGATACAAAAATGTTTCCTCTAGAAATGCTTCGTACATGACGCTGACGTAACGCGTCTGAGCCCCGAGAGTCGAGCAATTGGCCTAAGTTGGACTCGGGTGTTTTCTCCTCCATCCGCTAGATCTAGCGTCTAAACCGGCAGAAGGCAACACTCCAACAACGCTTGTGTCTTCTAACTGGAGCCCACCGAACAAAACAAACAACTGTGCTTCGCCCAGGAACTCGGGAAGAGCATGTTTTAGGTCCTGGCTGTTCAGACTCACAGATCCATTTCTAGCACCCGCCTCCTGTGCGGGGATCCTTAAACGGTGTGTTTCTGCCTAGTGTAAGCGCGCCATTACAGCCATGCCGCTACAATAGCGCAATGTGAGCATAACGTATCCAACAAAGACCATTGTGTTGAACTGAGATGTTCTTCTATTATTACAGCGATCCAGCCATTGTGGACTGCGGTTTTCCCGTTGTCGGGCCCCGCGCGCATCGCGAGTCGGCCTCGGCCTTCGAACTCCGTGCGGTACAGGTAACTCGACAACGCGTGGCCTGGGAGCCCTGCGTGGCCTGCCAGCTCCAGGAGCGGGGCCTGTACGACCCCATAGCGCACGCCTTCACCCTGCGTTACTCGG
The DNA here is from genome assembly GCA_002081605.1 of Tropilaelaps mercedesae. Lineage (NCBI taxonomy): Eukaryota > Metazoa > Arthropoda > Arachnida > Mesostigmata > Laelapidae > Tropilaelaps > Tropilaelaps mercedesae. Next base: position 6,336 of record MNPL01011715.1, read on the forward strand.
CCGATAGGGCTTCGACGGCGGCAAAGGCTAACTCCAACCCATCCAGCAAATCCACGCCGGTAACAGATGAGAGTCCAGCGGCGAATAAAGCCGACGAGGACACGGCCTGCGGTGGACACCAGAACGACGGCCAGGCTGACGCCGAGCTGGAAGATGGTGCTGCCAATCGCGACGTCGCCAGTGATGGGACGACAGTCGGGGCAAGCGATGCCGCTGGGGCGAGCGATGCCGCTGGGGCAAGCGATGCCGCTGGGGCAAGCGATGCCGCTGGGGCGAGCGATGCCGCTGGGGCGAGCGATGCCGTTGGGGCGAGCGATGCCGCTAGGGCGAGCGATGCCGCTAGGGCGAGCGATGCCGTTGGGGCGAGCGATGCCGCTGGGGCGAGCGATGCCGTTGGGGCGAGCGATGCCGTTGGGGCGAGCGATGCCGTTGGGGCGAGCGATGCCGCTGGGGCGAGCGATGCCGCTGGGGCGAGCGATGCCGCTGGGGCGAGCGATGCCGCTGGGACGAGCGATGCCGCTGGGGCGAGCGATGCCGCTGGGGCGAGCGATGCCGCTGGGGCGAGCGATGCCGTCGGAGCAAAGCTGGAGGACAACGTGGACGCCGCGTCGGAAATAGAGTCGCCCATTGCAAACCGTCTGATCAAGAGCTGCTCGTCGAGTGCCACGCAGTCGCCTTCGAGTGGATATGGCACAGACGGTAGCGTATAAATTGCAAAGGGAATTGAGTTAAGGAAATTGAGACGTTACCGTGTGGGTTTCGTACACACTTTCACTTCTGTCTGTTACCAAAGGCTGTCAAATCACTGTTATTATTATTATTATTATTATTATTATTATTATTATTATTATTATTATTATTATTGTTGTTGTTATTATTGTTATTGTTATTTTTGTTGTTGTTCCGGTTATTGGTATTATTATTATTATTATTATTGCTGTTGTTGTTGTTATTATTATTGTTATTATTATTATTATTATTATTATTGTTGTTGTTGTTGTTATTTTTATTGTTATGATTATTATTGTTGTTGTTGTTATTATTGTTATTTTTGTTGTTGTTGCGGTTATTATTGTTATTATTATTGTTGTTATGATTATTAATGTAATTACAGTCCTCAACTACAATGCAGGTTCATTCTGAGTTCATTTTGTCTGCATGTTCCTCTGTATGTAATGCTGACACCACGATCGATATACGTGCCACCGTCAAGAACACGCATATATGACCCATTATGAACCCCATTTCTTTCAATGACATCTTCCCATATCGACGTCAACGAGATCTCGCAAATGTACTCCACCCCTCCAGATTTCAGAAATTGTCTGTGTATGTATATGCGTGTGTGTGCGTGTGTGTGTGTGTGTGTTTTCGTTTAGCTCCGTTAACGGCAAATGCCAAGCGTTGTAAGTCGCACGTCAACCTCTAAAGGATACTCCTGACGTCTGCGACCTAAACATCTACCCGAACTGTTTATTGCCAAACTGTATCGTTGAATCAGGAAGTAGCCATGACGCGGCTGCGTGTTCGTTTTCAGAATACTCAGCAATCAGTGGCGATGACCATGCCGACGAAGTGACATCGCGTCCGACCGATAACGCTACCACCCCGCTGAAGCCGAAGATCCTCGAGTGCATCGAGGAGTAGGGGGCGGCCCTCGATCAGCGACAGGTGCGCAGTGCACAACGCAACAGTTCGTGTCGAACAAAAGCGGAAAAAATCTGAAACACGCGGGAAAACAGGAGACGGCAGGTGTGGGGTGGGAATGAAGTTCGAGAGCAGGTGGAACTCAGGCGCGGTCACTTCAGTTAACACAACGTCGAGCGGACTGGTGTCGAGACCTGGTTCGAGACCTGGTTCGAGGGCTGGTTCGAGGGCTGGTTCTAGGACTGGTTCGTCGCCAGTGTCGAGTGGTAAATCGTCGAATTAGGATATGGCCAAGTGAAAAGGGTTGTCGATGAATCGCTTGTCGGAAGCGACGTGTGTGTGGTTGTCCGGAAACCAGTGCGCAAGAACTTGTGGTTCTTGCAAATTGTGCCATTCTGTATAGCCACTGTGCGAATGGGGAACGTCGCCTGAATTTCGTTTTGCTTCCCTCTGAGGGTCTTTACGAGTTGCTGATTTCCGAACCTGCCCAGACCGAAGACCCCGCCCTGACAGGTGGAGCGGGCGGGCTTTCGTCTCAACGGAGGGCCCCAGTCAAAGTGGGGTATTTTTACAGGATATTTCTCGATATAGTAATTGCGGCGGAGGGCGTAATCCGCTCCAGATTTTTTCGAAGCATTACCAAATAAACTATTTTTTCCGTACTTTAAGTAGAATGGCAATCCGGTGTCTTCTCACTTGGAATTCAATGCCGGTCGACTGAAAGTCGCCGAAATCCTGCATCGACTACAGAAATCAATTTTTTCTAACGTACGAAGGCAGCCAGGACGTAAGTTCTGCACCCTCTATTGTTCTGGCTAGTAAATCAAAACATCAAAACGTGCAAATAAAGATCAGCTTTACTGGTTAACTAATTTACAATTCTCTCGCCAGTTTGTATACGGCTTAATCAACGTTGTCCCGAGGAGCGGTTTCAGGTGTGTTTATTTCTTAATTACTAGAGTGAGCTTCTGTTGACGAAATGTCATTTCGTGCCTGCCCGACGGACCAAATTGTTGTTAGAAACTGCTAGAAAGCGCTTTACGTCGATGTTGTGCGTCGTCTAACCTTCGCAAGAAAGCCAAGCAGTGCCACAAATGCAAATTGTGCGGAATAAAGTTGGTGAATAAAAGTGAACTTGTAGCAGTTGTGGTGCATAAAACGAACACAGATCCTGAAGAAAAAAAACAATACGCCTGACTTCTTTTCGAGTTTACGCTCAAGGAGCTTGAACATTGGTAATTCGTTGGTCGTCGTGTTGGCCGCGTCAAGATGCGCGTGTCGACATTTTGGCCTAAAACAGTCACCAGGAACAGTCATCACCAAAACAGTCATCTCGATGCGGGACTGGCTACAAAGCTGGCCACTACAGATCAAGCGGCCCGGATCCCGAACCGAGACGTACTCAGACTGTCCAACGCGTCTGAGCAGCGACTGTTAAGCCTGTAGATCAGATACACGCAACTGGTTAATGGTCAGGGACAGTCACTGCGAGAAAGGGGGGCGGCGGCGGCGGCGGCGGTGGAGGTCGGCCCGCCGGTAGTGGATGCCCGGCCAAAGGCAATCGCAAGAAACTTGTTCCTTAAGGAGTGCTCACCTTCGCTCACTCGTTAGGCGCAGTTACATGTAGGTCTGCCTGAACCTGCCTGAATCGAGGATGTACACGCGACCTAAGTATCGAACGGCCCGCCCTCGAACGATGACGTCGCGGTGATAGATAAGCACGCCGTAGTGGTCGTTAATGAAGCTCTTAGCAGCGGTCCCTTCTAATGCAGCTGGGCAAGCAACACAAACGATCTCCATCAATATCTTGCATACGTACACAAATTTCAATGTATGCAGAACTACGTCACCCTAATGTATCTATGTGGCATCCATCAATTCAAGCGGGGCTAGTCGTTCAGCTATGCCCTTGGGGGGTCGTTAGCGAACAGAACAATCGAGCGGCTTTGTCCACTTACCGCGGCCACCGCCGCCGCCGCCGCCGCCCCCGCCGCCGTCGTTTACCTCTTCCGTTGTTTAGTGTGCAGCGATCTATAACAGTACCGCCGACGCTATCTTCCCGATTACCCCGACCCCCCACATCGCTAGGACGGGCCAAACAATTTGCAGAACAAAAATCTGCATTGTGTAGTTTTTTGCGTGATACCGCTCAGCTCGTGTCCCTGCGTAACAATGGCGTTTGTATCTTATTTATCCGTTTGTTCGTTTGGCCAGCGCATCTCCAGTTGATGATCGTCGACAGGAGTTAGCGAACAATCAACAGCGATCTCTGCATGAAACACCGCTTCGACAACACTGACGAACTAATGGGTCAGTTGCGCAGACAGTTGCACTCATGTGTATGTGTGTGTGTGTGTGTGTCATGTGAATATAACTGGCTTGAAGAAGCTCGAGGTAATAGCATGAGTCGGATATTGGCTCTATTGTCATATTTATCTGCTCAGTATTTGCCTTCTCTTCTGCTCTATGAGCGACGTTCTATGAGGTGATCATCAATCAGGGCTGTGATGGTCTGGATGGATGAGTGCACAAAAAGGATGGCACACACCAGGACGCCTGAGTACCCGGACACTCGCTAGGAGTCAACGCCGAGAGCCGCTTGTCAGGACGATGAAGAACAGCGAGACACCACACACACACACACACACACATGTCCATCTGTGTGCGTGTGTATGAGAAGGTTTATTCGGCACGTGGTGATCTATAATAATAGGTGACAGTGATGCTGTTGCAGCGTCTTGCATCTTTCGCGCGTCGTTAGTTAATAACCGTTGTTTGTTTGTTTCCGACTTACCCGCGAGAGGTGGCATCGGGTTTGGCGGGTTGTTCCGTTGAGTGAATTGTGTCGGTGTGCGTACTCGACACTCATCAACATCCGTCCGGGTCCCTTCTGAAGGGGCCTGAGTAACTTGACAGTATTCTGGCTGTTCTTCACCGTCAATATTGTTGGCTTGCCATGAGAATTGCACAAAGTACACGTAACGCCCTGAGGTACGTTGAGTTCGCGCTGTCGATTAGGAGGTCTTCGTGACGAGGGCTATTCGTCAACACGAAACGATGAGACCGGCTAGGGCCTTGGTTGAAATGGCCACATTGGAACGCTGACGTTGCTCAGAATTGCGGACAGGTAACTCGTATTTTCGTCGATGTAATGTAGACCTCAACTGTGGAGTCGAACCGTGCGTATAGATTTGAGCATCGTCGACAGCACTCTAGGTTTTAGTCTACTTTGGACAGAAGCGCCATAGGTTCTAGGTTAGGTTGGTGTACGAGACATATTCCTCATACGAAGAATGCCCGATACGCAAATGTCCTACACACGATCCGTGCGCACGGACCTTCGACCGTTTATTAAATGCGGCTTGCGCATGATCCATTTACGAAGCAATTTCTTTTTATATTGCGCGCTCCGCTGGCGGGAGAAAATGCGTTCGCGATGGTCGCGCAAACAGCGCGCGCTCGTCGTTCGGCGGTCGTTTTCGCCCTCCACCTTGGCGGCCACTGTTTGGCCGGACGTCTCTCGTTTCGTGATTAAACGTTCAACTTAGCTGAAGAACAATGACCTCGTTCCGATAAACTCGGCACATGGACACGTTCTGACGGATGTTTCGAAAGTCGAAAACCTCAATTGGATCAAGCATTTCGTACGCGGCTATGTCGTAGACGCAATACGAGTTTAGGCAACATCGCCCGTTTCCGATACCAGTAGTTGGCTTTTCGGTGAAGCTGTTATTCCTCGGTGAAGCTGTTATCGATATTTGGCATGAAATCGTCTTGTCTGAGAGGCGTCTGCCGCGAAACACTCGGACTCGACTGCAGCTCCGTGCGGCTGGGTCACTTGGACAGGCCTTCTCAATGCTGCTGTCAGGGTCACCAAACGCCGCAAGTCTACGGCCAGACTCGCTCGACATGGCGGCACTCGCCATCGAACCTCGCAATCAGGCAACCTAACATCGGCAGCAACACGTCGTTTCCAAACTTTTCGAATCCCTAACCCTAGCCGATATTTGCCAGTCGACACACCGAGTCACGATAATGATTATTCAGTTGGCGCCGACGCCAGGCTGGGGGTGGCCAACGTCAGGCCGTCCGCGTCTGGCCTAATTCATTATGCAATATATGTCCAGTGCAAGCATGTGGACAACGTCCAGATGGGGGCTAGTCGACGCGGCCGTCGGTCCCCCGTCTCGGCGGTCTCTATTTGCCGCGTAGTCCATTGACGTTTTCGGCCAGGACTGGCAATACGCGCTCTACCCCCCGCACAGACCTCGTGGTTGCCCCGCCGTCTTGCCACCCCGCTCAACATCGGCCCCATCAGGCGAGGGTCGGCTAGGGGGGGGCAAACCAACAAGCACCACAGCTCGTGCACGCTAGAACGCAAGCAACGCGCAGCATTGGAGAAGGGGGACGGGGGAAAATGAGGTGAGGGGACCTGGGGGCAAGGGGACTCAATCGTGAGTTTGTTCCACAGGTTCTCGTCGTTCGGGCTTGTCGACGCTGAAAAGCACCGTCCATCCGTTCCCGTCCGTTTGCCCTCTCTCGCCCGCCGGAGGCCGCCCGCGTGGCCTGGGGCGCGGCGGTTCGTTAAGGCACCCATTGCCTTCGCCAATTCTCCCTCTTGCCCTGGTAAACGCACTACCAACACAGATCCTCCGGTGCTGCTCCGCTTAGCCTGGCCGGGACCCCGACGACTTAACCCCCTAGGACGGCCCTAACGTTCTTCTCTTGGCCTGCTTCTCCGTTTGCCGCATGCCATCCATCGATGCGCTCTGCTTCTGATAATATAATAAACTTATTCCCCCGTTACCCTCATCTCCCCACCACCGCCGCCGCCGCCTGCCAACCCCCGAGTACCTCCCATAGCTGTCCTCCTTCTGTTCCACATTCGTTCCTCACATCTGGTCGTACGCGTGTGTCTGCGTCGTGAGCTCCTCTCTCGCCCTTTTTCTTCGCGCGCCCTCCTCTCTCTCGCTATCTCGCAAGCTCCTTCTATCACTGGAGGTCCGGGCTGAACTCGGGCCGGGACTTCGCTGTGTGTGTGTGTGCTCTGCAATTACGCCTGTCCCCTCGATGCTCCCTCCGCCCCAGCGGAACCCCCACCTCGTTCTTCTTCATGCTGAAACCCGCCCCCGAAGCCCCCGAGCGCGCTAACGCCGGCGGCCCCTTCCCGTCGTTTCCATTGTGGCCAATGTTTACTACTTCGTTATCGTCAAATATCAAACCGGAACAACTCGACGCGCTCTGTTGGACAGGGTGTGCCACGGGGGGGTGGGGTTCAGGGGTTGAGACCCCGCCTTGCCACGCGGTATTGCCTAGTCTCATCTACTATCAATACGGTACGGGAAAAAATCACCGTTTTTTTCCTTTGCAGTGTTTTTTTTGTTCATAACTGGTGAAGCTGCGGAAGGGGGGACGAAGCTGTTAGGGGAGATGCGCATGGATCTGACAGGGCGAACGGATTCTGGCGAACGACATTGTCGAGTGAGAACCCCAACGTATCCAGGAACTCCAGGGAATTCGTGATGCCCATTTGACTTCGGTGCCAACTGAGTGGACGCAGCCGAGCTTCGCGTTCGCGTCTCATCGGGGACGGCGGATGACAGCGCTAACTCAAACTACTACTTTTACCTTTCCGGACTTTTCGACCTCGAAGTCTTCGGAGCTCTCTCCGAAGACTCGTTTACAGCTGTGAAGACTCGCTATCCTCCCCTGAAGCTCCCCCCCCCCTAATGACAACTCAGCTTGAATAACCCGGATGTTACTCAAGCCGAACGGCCTAATCGACGGAAAGAAGTTTTGCCCTCGGCTCGAGATTCGCCCAGCAACGTCGTTCGATTCGATTGGACACGACGATCCCACAAACTTGGAGCAGCTTCTTTTGCCGACACTTTTTGCTGTAACGGCCGCTTGTCAGGCCGACCCCCTGCTCAGGCCCTAAAAGTGATTTCGCGCGCGCGCGACTCTTCAGTCGATGCTATCCATCCTCGCCATGTCCGTTGCGTCTCACGCATCGTCGACAGGCCGCTCCGTGACGACCGCAACTCCAACACAGACCAGACGAAACTCGATGACGAGCCAAACAAAGCAGCACTAAAGTAACGTTAACTCTACATTTGTTGTGGATCTCCACCGATCGTGATTGCAGCGATGCCGTAGGCCCGTCTCGGACCCTCCAACTTTGAGCGGCCTCATCAGGACACTCGAGTGTATCCTGCGCATTTGTCACTGCGAATGTGCAACAACAACAACAACAACAACAACAAATTCAAGTTCGGAGAGGGGAAAAGATGGAAGAAGATGGAACGAATTACGGGAGTTGCGCATAGACGAGTACATGAACTCGTAGGGACGACGACTCCGCTGCTGCTGCTGCTGCCGCCATCACCACCACAGTTGTTGTGGTTGTTGCTGTTGTTGCTTCTGTTGTTGTCGCTGCTGCTGTTGTAGTTGTTGTACTACCGAGTGAATTTGTGCGGGTTTGTTGTTGTATCAGGCGTGTTCATTTGACAAAGCAGAATGAACATATCGCCGCCTCGAAGGCATCTCGTAGGTTTCGATGGGTCTGTTGAGACAAACGATTTGTGCTGACCAATCACTACAGAGCCATAATGGGAGACGCCAAACCCGTGCGGTTATGAGTTGCCATAACGGTGGTCAACTGTCAAGCACTCGAAATCAGAAAATTCGAGAGAATGATAAACGTCCTATCTCGGGATATTTCAGCGGTAAACAAATGGTGCATGCAAACATTTGAAGCAAATTTAAGAAGCGCTTCCGTTATTCGGATCTTATGTGGGTATTTGCCGTTGATTGAGTGCGTTTGTGAATAAACTGATTGAATATAACGCCATTGAATATTATTGCTGTCCTGATGTTAGCCGATGGTACCACACAAAGCGTGACCTGTGCGGCCGTCTAGAGCGACTCCATTCTGTATCGAGTTGACTAATAGGCGGAGCACAGTTCCTCGGGTAGCTGGATCGCACGCATTGTGATTGGACTCGTTAAACCTATTCGGCCCAGTCTGTTGGAACTAGATGATGCTAATTATTATACCATTTTCGATAACGATATATATATATATATATATATATATATCACAAGTGTTTCTGTGTACAAGTTGCATTTATACAGAACAGTAGGAGAAAATGTGCCTCAAATTGTCTTTATTTAGAGAAAAACCATGATAAAGCACTGCAAGAAAGAAGTCTTTTTAGCATCTTTAAGCACGTTTAATGTCTGCATAAATGCTCTAGGTAGTCGTAGGTGCAAAAAAAAGTCGAGGGCGATCACCGAAATATGAACCGCTTATCGACGAGTCTAGACAAAAGTGATTCGCCAATTGTTCCATAGCCTTCCTTGAGCTACGAAAGCATGCATGTCGATTGCAGCAAAACGGAAAATCTCGTGTGCGTTATATATATATATATATATATATATATATATATATA
>MNPL01011717.1:0-15517 GCA_002081605.1 Tropilaelaps mercedesae
TAATAATAATTATTATTATTATTATTATTATTATTATTATTATTATTATTATGTAACTTCTCTATATACTCTGCAATGTATTATATCTTTTCGCCCTCAGTCGCAGTATTACCGGAGTGTGTTCCGCCTTCCTCCGGGTGGTTTACAATAGTGATATTACGACGCATTAATGGTGATTAATTCTATTGTGATTTAAGCTGTACATTCGTGTATCATACTGTGTATAAAAATAAATAAGAAAGAGTAAGTAAGGTATAGTGAAGATGATAAAAAGCTAAAACTGAAAAAAAGCTTAAGTAATAAATGTCCACCAACAATGTATACCATGAATATATCAACGAATATCTACCGGCTTATTCTTATCATACCTCTATTATTCCATAATTATGCACAGAGTCTACAAGTAGAAATATGTATTTCGATAAAATTCTAACTTAAAGCGAAAGCTCTTGCGTTTAATGTTCGACGAGGTCGTTCATATTGAGTCCACCTTTTCAATAGTCCTTCAAAGAATTAGAATTTTTTAATTGCTATAGGAGTGCACTTTAAAACTTCAGAAACTAGAAGTATAAAACATCACACTGGGTGAACCATAATTAGATAGATACCGTTTACTTGAAAAAGCTTAAATATTTGTACGAGATATAAGTTCTTCAAAAATTCTAGTTCTGCGGTACCGAAGTACCACAATGCAATAATGTTGGATCATTTAAAAATTTTTGCCAGATTTTGTATTCCTCACACATGGTAGTCTTCTAAATGCAGTAGATATTCGAATATGCTGCTCATATTTGCGTTTTTTTTATTAAAGACTAGTATTCTTATTCACTTTCAAGTTATATATTAATTTCACTATGCAGTAGTAATGCGAAAACGCTACCTACGGTAATAATGAAAGGGTCCCAAAATAATTTATACAAAGCAGGACATCAGTTCGTTGCTTTTCTGGAATATGTCAGATGAATGTTTAGTTTTTTTTCAACTTCGCTGTGCTTTGCTTCCTGGGGCAAATTTCATAGATGTAAATGTGTAATTGATTTAAATCGGTGTCGGTGGGTTTACTATAATATTTCTCATAGGGAGTGACCTATTGTCACTGCACGTCGTTAAACATATATCAAATAACTTCTGAGTTCTTTTTTTATTTTGTTTTGTTTGGCATATGGCTCGTGAATAAGCGATAATGCCTTTAGTTTCACGAAAATCATGGTTTGTTAAATCTCCGTGTCAAAAATTAAATTATCCTGAAGGAAAATGTGTAAGGTTTAACTTGTGAATTCTCTCGTCATCAACAATTAGCAGTTTTGAAAACCCAAAATGTGTAAATAAATACTTGAGAGTAACAATTTGTGTTCGCAGAGCTACAGGCTTTAAAAAATAATGTGCACTTAGGGTACTCGTAGATTATACTCAAGCATTATCCACTTTCGCCGGAAATGAAGTTAATGCTTTTTGTCAGGACTCAATTGGATATCCCCATGGTTGTGAGCTCTCCTCAAGTAATTGCTCATTACCTGAATGCAAGACAAGAGATTGTCAATGTCCTCACCGGTAATCTTCTGCTAAGTTATTCATCATTGCAATATCAAAAATATCTCGTTAAAACCTTCGTTGATTTGGAAGTTTTGTATTAGCCCGATTAGTTCAATGATTTCATAGCAGCACTCGCCCGAACGCCTGTATTCGTAGTATTCGATGTAATCCGAGAGCAGTTCCATTCCCAAAACAAGTTTTTGCAAAACAAAACAAAAAAAAGTTTTTAAAGTACTTAGTTTTAAACGAAATTTAATTCGCCATTATCAAGGCATATATATATATATATATATACTTGTTTGTCACGGCGATATTGATTTTGCGCGTTGTTATCACAGGGGACCTCCAGATCTACCTCACGCTTGCGGCGCATGGATTACCTCAGCAGAGGGAGACTGGGATACTTTTCTAAACTATTACAAGTGTATATTGTAGCAAATTTTTGGAATATAACCGGACTTTTAGTTAATTATTTAGAGCTTATTTAGAAATGTTCATTTTCCGGAACTTTGTTTTGTATCAATGGATACATTCTCTACAGAATTATTCTAAATATAAACATTGAAAACAATGTATAGAAAATTTCGGCCTGTCTTATACAGCATTTTCCGAAATGTGAATGTCGAAAACTTTACATAGATGTCATTAGCACATCCTGTATACCATTAAGCACGAATATGGATAATTGTACATAGCAAACATCAGCACCTTTCGGATCTTGATAAACTGTTTCTCATAGCATTATCGTATATTAAGCAAGCATATTATAAATATTTTTGCAATATCTTGTATATTGTTTTATCGCTATAATGATTTTTCACAATCGACTTCTTTAGACTCCTATATCAAGTTCAACATGAGCCTCTATCGCAATTTCAAATCATCATAGAGAACGTCCAGACAGGCCCCGTGCTTGCAGCACTGGGTTTATCCCAGTACTCAATTAATTACTATCTTTTCGATCACTCGTGAGTTATCAAGTCACGAAAAGATGCATATATATTAATTTCATATATATTAATGCAACACCTTACAGATTATCGCACTTACCGGTTTTTGTAAATTGAGTTTGATAGACTCCTCATTAACTCCTATGTCAAGTTTACCACGGGTCTCTGTGGGAGTTTATTTTATTATCACAAAACACAGTGACCTGAATTCAGCCTTGCCAGTCTTGGCTCAATTCAATATAAAGACTCTTATTTTTAGTCAAGAAGGTCATAAATTGTCAACATCTGTCATTGTGTTGTCATATCACAATTCTGTCACTTTGGCTCTGAAGAACACGACACATTAGCACGTTTATTTAGACTAAGAGGTGGCTTTAATAATCTCACAGGTCCACGCCAGTTGCTTCTCGTGCCACTCATCACTAGTCTCCAATTTGTTTTATAGGCCTCATTCCAAACGACCTTTTTTTGAAACTTGATGCTCCTAACATATCGATTACCCTTATATACTATTCTTGCCATTCTTTATGCGCATAATGAACTGCAACAGCGAATAAGGGTATCCTTACGTCTTATCCTAAATTGGTTCGACACATTTTTTCCGCTCCTCGAGTATGTAAAACTATGCCCGTGGCTATCTTTAAAGATTTCGGCTCAACAATTCTCAAATCAATCTTCTCTCATTATTATTTCTATCTCCTTTATTTTGTCTTCGAAGTTAAATGGTTATTGTGTATTTGTAATTTTCAAAAGTTGTGATCATTTCCAGCATGAAATTGCTTCTCTTCGCCTATGTCATTTTCGCAGCCCAATTCATCGCCTTCCCATTTATTAACAAATAATAGATTGTCGACTTCTTCTCATCATTTTTTATTTATGCGTGTTTTTCCGTGTATATGGAGCCCATATTTGCCTTTGTTATTATATTTTATTTATTTTCTAGTCAACATTTAACGTCCACGGTAGCAGTTTTTGCATAACTTCGGAAGACGGACCCTATATAAATGTAAATGGGCAACGGCGGAGCTCGAACCCGAACCTACTTGCCTTTTTCGATCGCAAGGCGCACACGAATATACCAAGCCACCGATTTCGCCCCATAACATGCCCTAGAAAAGTTTTGTCAATCTACTGGAACCATCTACTTTATCCCGTTGTAAAAAGCTTCCCGAAAATTTCAATCTTCTATTGCAGAACTTGCTTCTTCGGCCTCTAGCGTGTTTTCAAAGTGGGTGTTTTGAGAGAAAACGTTTTGTTCCCCATATGTGATAATTTTGTTTCGTTACGCTTCCACGGACGCAAAAAAAGACAAATTAGAATTGTCTCCAAACAAATTGGGTGCTTTTATCCACGCACACTCGTTTTCATGCTGTTCCAAAAACGAATATTAAAACTAATTTCGATCGACACATATTTTGAGATCCATTTTATCAACGATAAGATACATCTCACCAAACCGACGTTGTCACGTTTTCTATCTAAATATGATAGTCAAATGAATTACCTCTTTTTGTACGAAAAATAGTTCTGTTCAAAAAATCCGGAAATGCGTTTTGTTTCTCACTGCAATCGTTCTTTGCCAACGATTTGGAACATTTTTCAGACTGAACGCCCTTGATAGCAATGTTGTGTAGACAGTTTGTGCTGATACGTTTGCAAGACCCTAATTTTCGGTGCGCCAACTGTAGAACCTTCTCAAACGTATCGCGCAGGTAATCTCAGGTTCTTCGTAGTCGTGATGTAAAAACTACCACTTGTAATTTTTGTTTCTTACCAGGGGCAAAGTAAGTACAGAATTGATCAATGCTTATGCAGCATTGAGCAATTAATACTGCTTGCTTTTCAGCAGCCTCAACCCCTTGGAATCAATTTATTTACTGTCAGACTTTCAGACATAGAAGATATTGTGGTCCACCCATTTTAGATCTGCTGAATATTTATACATAAATATAACTGCTTTTCTGTTATTAAAGAAAACATATTGTTAACAAAATGAACATACTTTTGGCGCTTAGGTAAGCAGCAGTTATAGATCAACTAGATTAGTACCCTAAAACTGCAAAAACTGCTACCGTGGACGTTAAATGTTGGCTGATGGTCAGCTTTAAAAAAAATATTTAGATTAGTACCCTAAAAAGCAATAATCTTTCTTGAAAGGTTGTAACGAGGTGTGATCGTGCGATCCTCGTTGAATTAAAAGTTTTTTACAAATATTGCATTCAAGTCAGTTAAACGGTAGAATTTTTCTAGAAGATCATTAAAATAATTTGTATTTCCTAATGAGGGGAACTCCAATAATAGCTGATAGGACGATATTTCTTTACAAAATGAAACATAGAAAACACTGCACGCATTCTCATAATGTATGTGAATATTTCTGCGGAAGTATATCTAAACACATTTTTTGATCTTGTTGATGAACCATAAAGGCAATGCTCTAGCCGGCTGCTCGTTTCTGCTAACTTTAGTAAATCGCTAAAAGCGCCAAGAGCATTGGGTTTCGTCCAGACATATGTGACATTTTTCACTTGGATTTTATGTCATTTACAGAGACCCAGCTGATCACCTTGAGTAAGTCACCAGGTTTCTAAGTTTCTGTTTAACTTGTTCCGTTTATGTTGACAGATTACAACGAAGGACCCGATCAAACTTCGACGCGGTAGAAGGTTGCTTCAGTTTATTACATTTTCGATCTTCACTAAGTCTAGAAACCAGAATACTTGATCTCATTGGTCTACCGATACGATTTCGGGTTTTCACATGAAAGCTTATATCGTTAAGTCATTCTTCTCATATGTTACAGTTGTTTGTACTATCATGGATTAATGATCTTACGGGCAGGTGATCGGTTTTTTGTTGAAAAAATATGACTGCAGATTTATAATATTTTAAAAAAAAAAACATTTTAAAAGTATTTTTTTTTTGTTGTCCTTGCGGTCATGTTATAATATGAAGCATCAACGATTTTCTTTTTAGGAGTATGCTGTCCATTATTACGGTGAATCGTCTTAACATATCTGTAAATCAGATATTCATTTGACGCATCCATCGTTTTAGTCGCTACGCTGTTAACCGTAGCCAAAGAACTATAAATGGAGTTATCGACGGTTCCAGGCCGAACCTGGGAAATTGAGCTCGTAATTCTCTTAGACTCCCAATATTTTGTCGATCGCAGCTAGTATATCTGTCTTTCCTGAGCGTTAAATACGAGCAGAAATTCAGGTTGATAAAACAAAATGATTCGCACTTGCGATCAAGGATCTCTAACGTCAATTTAGAAAATATTTTGCGTTCTTTCAGAGCCAACGTGAGGTTTCCGATCAAGTAGCTTGCCAAACAAAGAATTTTGCAAGCTTTTCTGATTCTATTATAATGCTGTCTTTGACTGGTATTTTTCCATAATATCTTTGAAGACCGGACAAGTTGAAGCTAACCATATAACTTTTGGCGTCGGAATTCATAAGGCCCCTTTGTTACAATCTATGTTAATATTATTTATTTTACTAGACTTGTGCAACATTTTCACTGAAACCGCTCCGTATTTATATTCTGGGAGAACTGTGTACGATTCAAAGACTCCGCATCAAATCTAGTCAATTCGAATCTTGCGGTCTTTTCATCATGAGATTGACGTGTGACTCTTATGACTGTACCGCTCAGAACCGTACCGCAGCAGAGTATCACGGCAAGTGATATTAACAGTAATAAAGATCTTTGCCCTGAATAAAAGCGTCCTTGTATCAGCAGCAGAAAAATACAAAAATATTCATCGGGCATAATTCACAAATTAACCATAGTTTTCCCGCATGACAATTTAATCGTTCACAAGCCATCTGCATTCTTTTATAGTGTCATAAGCGAAAAGAAAATGATACAAATTGAAACGGTTAAAGAGCACTTTTATTAAATTTTAGACCCAGGAGAGCAAGACTTTGGAATAGGTCCTGCACTAGCGATAACATGTGTGCTAAGTGTCATTGAAAGTACGCGCTTGCTTACACACTTAGGTAGAAAATGAAAACACGCTTTTTTGGGATATTTTGCACCGATAGCGACGTGAATAACGATCAGTTTGGAACTTCTTTGTTCTAAGGCCAATCATAATCTCTGTCAAAGCGTAAATAAACAGATTTTGTCGTTACAAAACATCCTCCCGTGGTTAGCGAACAGTGGTTACACCACTGTCTGTCAAAGAATTTACCCACAAGTAGGTTTATGAAAATTCAACACCGTGTAATCTTTTTGGATTAATTATTTATTCAAAATGTTGTCCTACAATGCGCTGTAGTAATAGAATCAGAATCCCATTGACATTCGGGAAACCTTTTTACAAAAACTTTTCATTACACTGAAGCTTCATTTTGTTCCGCAACGCTCTCAGATACATTAATTAATCTATTAATTGAAATTAAATTGATGAAAAAAATATAATTCTCGATGTGTTATATCTTCTTGCGTTAGTTGAATTGAAACAATAATTGAGTATCTTCTAGAGGTAGTCTTCTTTATTATTTTACTACATCCAGCTTTGTGTGAACCTCTGATTAGCTTTTTAGCTGAAATTTGCGGTATTTACCATAAATTCTTTATAAACAGCACTTACAAAAAAAATTGAAATTTGGATGATGAGTACCATCGATCACCTTTCATACGTGAAAACAGCCAAATTGTAAGAGTGGAGAATCTGGAGGATAGAGATGCTGAAATTCTCTAAGCAATGGCTCAACTTTCACCATTTATCCTATTCTCCTCAATTCATTTCAGAATGCTGATGAGGTTTTGCGTTGTCACCATTTTCGTACTGTGTGCTTTGAACATCTGAACCATTCATCTTTTAGTCGCCCATAAGATGTCGGCAGTGAAGTTGGTGTTTCATCTCAATTACGCAACGGTTAAGTTTATATACCTTTAAGTAGGGCGGTAGGAACCTACTTGTCCATTATAACGGTAAGAGTTAGCCAACCTGTTTAGTCATTATTTTCGTGCAGATTGCATTTAGAATACAATCTCTAAACTTCGGCGAGGCGTGGAGACAATCACGAAAGCCTGATTTCTGGCCACCAAGATACTTTTTGTGGTTCCTCTTTTTGTGCCATCTGGTTTCGAACAGCCCAACGCAGCACTTTTCGTGGTTGTTGGCCCGGCGCAGGGTACTTCGCCCAGAATTTCTGATACTGCTGATATCGCTCCTGCGGTGAACATTTCGGTTTAGTAGGTACCCAGACGCTCTCAGACCGACTGTAAGTCAAACATATATTGCATAGAGTTAGTTAGAATAGGTGACAGTTTTAAATTACATCTAAATATATATACAATCATTTGACCATATACAGGAACAAGATTAGGAGCTATTTTTTAGTTATATTTGGAGTAGGTGTGATGGCTATGGGTAGAGAGGTCTAAAGTTAATACATGATACACCGTCTAACTTGCTTAAAAACTAAGTTTATAGCTGTCAATTGTTCGGTGTGACCTCATGGCTAATATGCATGTTTTAATAGGTAAAGAAACATTTTTTAACATTGAGATTCGCCGCCAGTGACTGCACTTAAACACTATACCATAGCTAACAGTTGACAAAAATTGCTAAAGGTGTGCACATTATACGTTAGCGAAGTCGGCATGCATCCCAACTGTACAGAACCATATCCTAATTTTCACGTATTATCAACACATATTAGTTGTTTAGGTTATTTAAGTAGGTCACTATGCATACATCCGCAACGCTCACAGTCACAGGAAACTGTTGCTTAACTAACAAAATCAATTGGTAATAGATCGCATTGCAGTCTGTTTTACGCCTTGTATTTAAAGAAAAAAAACACGAAAAACCTACCCTGCGCATTTGGAAATGAGATCCATCTGAGTGCTGCACTTCTTCCGCATAAACCGCTCAAAAGTTTTATTATTTGTGCCAATCGGCTGTGACGTCGCTAAGTGAGACTGTTCGAATGGAGTTGGGACGTGGTGTGGCCGTTTCTTAATAGTGGTGGATGACCACAAGTTTCGAACGCTCGCACCAGTGGTGCATCGTTGACGAACGGGCCCATCATTAACACCAGCAGGTTGAAGAAACTCCGAATCGGAGCCGATGAGGTCGTCCGTGATAAAAGACTGACTAGCTTGAAAGATACAACTGCGTTCCTGCTGAAGCTGTAAAAAATTCTCCGGCAAAAGGTATGCACCTACAGTGTACACAGAGTGACGCAATCCTATTAGCACACCTTAATTGCTAATTCCACAATGTCTAACCCTATATGGACTCCATAATAAATCGAAGAAAACATGTGTTTCGACGCCTGCGACACCCAGTATGCTAACCCTCATCTTTGTTAATGCAAATCAAGATAAGTGTAAGCAGTTGAATACAAGGAAAATATCAAATTGAATCGAATAAGGTTGATCGTTGCATATACTCTATTCTGCTGAAAAAACAGGTTAATAGATTTTACTGATAAAGCTTCTCAACAGGGAAAATTGCTGGAACAATTTTCCATTGAGCTTGAAAGATCATAGAAGTTCTTAGTAATGTCCTTTCTAGTTTCAGCTTCGAAGGTGACTGTACCAGATCTTGGAAGCCGAAAGTACGAAGAAACACTAACATCAAAGTCCAAGGACTCCTCAGAACTCGGTCCCTCATGCAATATAGCCTCGTTAACACTGAAATAAAATAATGAAAGAAAAAATAATAATTTGAGGAATTCGAAATTACTACATATTTTTCGCAAGTATATTCGTACCTCTAGGGACAGTGGAGTAATGGGACAGGGATAATGGAGTCAAAAAGATGATTGGTGCAAAACTAAGAATAAACAACTGCTCGTATCCGTAATTAAATCCAGACATCTCGAGTCTCTCTCAAGTTCGTCTCGACCATTCAATAACATGAGTAAAATTCGAAATAAAAATTCTGTCATGCCATTTGATAAAGAAAAAAATGTAATCATTCTATATCGACTTAGAGCAGATTTTACCTAATCGCATTTCGATTCCCTTCAATAGTTCTGTTGAGAGCAGCTTTTTTGGGTGCATTCTTAAATGGCCGGAAACCTGTTTCGTTGAGAGCTGTATAACCTTTGCTTTTTAGTTCTAGTTGAATCTCCTCGTCTGCTATGCCTAGTAAGGCGCCTTCCAAATCGGAAATTGCATTCCGTAATCGTCCTTCAAAACCCTGCAGGGAATCTTCATTTTGTCCTATCATAGTTCCTACGCGCTGTGCTGAAGTACCCCTGGATACAACAAAATTTAGTATTGACAAGACAAATATTAGCAGGAAAACAACGCTACTTATTAAAATGGCAGAACGTTACAGCCGGGAGCTCAAATACTGAATACTGCAAAATAAAATATAGCATCTTGTTAAGTACTTTGATTGCAGATATTACACAGGAGCCTTTCGAGTAAAACTTTGTTAAGCTTGTTTCTTGGTACTTGATCAATTCCTCATGAATTCCTACTGTTGTCGTTGTCTGACGCTTGAGTTAATCTTCTTTTTTAGTGCCATTCTTGCGGCCAACAAAAATAAATAACGAGTCTAGTAAACGTAACTTGTCTAGCCACTTCTGCATTTCTTTTATGGATTTGAAAATAATGAATGCAATGCCATATCGTATTTTACCAGATATGAATTGACGATTTCTTAAACAAATAATGATTACTTTCCCTGTTATAACACTAATCTTCACTTTTACTAACTAACATTCACCTCTGAACGAGCGGCCCTAGTTATCAGTCGATTTTCGCCAGGGGGCTCAAAATTAATATTTTTAATTAATACATAACCCAGTTAACATTCAAAGACGCCTTTCACAACAAGTTAGACCGACAAATCAACTTTCAACCATAAAAACACTGGTTTCTCCGTAGCAAATGCGCAGACAAACAAGGGGCTCGTCCAAGCTGTATTAAATCTACTCTAAGGGATAAGAATATTTGTGTGAGCTAACTTTGCATTTTTGAATTTACTTGACTATATAATGAACTAGTGCTAGTCGGTTGTGGCCACTTGCTCTAAACAACATCAGTAATTTTCTTTAATTAATGCACTACCCAACCTATTGCATATTAATTATTTTCAAAACTGTAGTTACCCTGCATGAGATGAATTTTCAAATGACATTCGTATACTGAGCAAAATAAGAGCTGGTATGCCAGACAGCACGCATTAAGCTCGCGTCAAATAAGCTAGCTTGAGTGCCCACGATGTGGCTCGTTCGTTTCACAGGCCTTCGACTTGTCCCGTAAAGCCGCGTAACGAAAAAGCGACGGGCGTTCTATCTGTTGCCTTTGAATTGCTGCTATGTTTCGCGGAGTGCGTGAAAGGAAACAGCAATCTATTTAGCCATGTAAAAAATGGTGAAATGCGAGTGTAGAGAAAATGCGTCGTGAACTCTCTGAATCTCCAGTGCGTCCTCTGGCTAGGTCTAGTCGGATAGACAAAAGAACATTTGCGTTAGAGATAGCCGTCTGACAGTAACGCAAGGTGTATATGGAATGGCAAGTTGGCGAAATTCCTTCGAAGGCGGCAGCCGTTCGCCTAGAAGCTACTGATGCGAGGTGAAGCAGTGTGTCAAGTTTGGCGGCAATCAGAGACACGAAAATGATATGATACACGGGTATATGTCCAGTAATATAGCATATCTATTTTTTAAAACTGATTATTATTATGCAAAATCTTTAAAGATCAATCCGTATAATAGCAAAAACATATTTAAACTTGAATAACAATTTAAGAAAAAATCGAAAAAATTAAACGCAAAAAAATGACCAAGCTCTGCCAACAAAACTTCATTAAAAGAAACAACGCCGTGTCAGGCAAAGATATAAACTACAACTTTGCTTTAGTAATATTCTAGATTGATTCCACATTTTTGCCGCTTCAACTTATTTAAAATCGGACCAGACGTTGTGTTTCATTACCTTAGCACTGATTTAAAAAATATGCGCCTTGGCTTCCCTTAAGCTTTTGATATGAACTGTTGACCCCAACGGAAAAGACGCTTGACTATCACTCATAGTACACTACGGAACATGACCATCGAAAACCGTGCAAAAAAATACGAAACTACCAGCTCAGCACATCCTCGCGACTAGAGACAAGAAAAACCGGATGTTGATTGCACAAATGTGCCTATAGTATACCTCAAAGTCGCAAAGTGATGCTTCGATCGCCACCAAAAACAAGAGGTGGGAAAGGAATTGAATTCTAACGGGCTAGCACAAAGCTCCCAGGGCAGGCCTCAGGCGTGAAAAGCACTGGAATAAAGGACGGGTATAAAGGAACTCGGAGTATTAATAGAAGAAGGAGGAAGCGGGAACACAGAAGCGCCGATACAGACAGACGTACGCAATTATTCTTCCTGAAGAGGGGTCTTTGAGGGGACTTGGAGGTCCTTAAACTCAGTGACGCCATAAAGGTCATCGGCGAATCCCGCAATGACCTAGAGTCCTCCCCACAATCACTCATAAGGGTTACAAACTATAAGGAACAAGCAATAGACTCAAACGCTAGGGGTTCTTCACACGGTAGTCAACAAGGCCTTGGAAGTTGAACAGAGTAAGGACACGTGTCCTGTTATGCATATAGCCGAGAGGGGAATCTCATAGTACGCTTAAAAGAGCACAGGAAGGAAACGGAAAGACGATCGCTAACACCATCAACAGTCGAACTCAATGGCTTGGTGTGTATTCGCGTGTGCCTTGCGACTGGAGGAGGCACGTACGTGCACGGGTTCGATCCACCATTGCATATTTATATTTATGGGGTCCATAGTGTGAAGTAATGCATTAAGCAGTACCGTGGACGTTAAATATCGGCTGATGGCCAGCCCTAAAAAATATTTTGATAGCATCAGCAAGGAGGCGGACCTAGGGGTAGACTGCCGAAAGGTGGCTTCCTCAAGCACCGTGGTTCCCTGAGGCGTCGACTTATTGTTGGACGAGAGAGGAATAGAAAAAAAGTATCTGGGGTGCTCTCTCTGTCCTGTAATACGTGCCGCTTAGAGCGACCGAGTCGGCGTTCATCAAACGGAAATTTGGCACTCACTCGTTTAGAACCGTTGGTTCAGGCGCCCGGTGGTATAATATGCATTAGAGAAAGGTTGCACTGGTAGGAATACTCCTCATAGAACGGGGAAACCGAGCGAAAGAAGAAGGGAGTGGGGAACCTATCAAGAAGAAACCTAAGGCCACAGGGGTGGGGAGTGGGGTTCCCATGGGCTACCTATGTTATATTCTACCAATTTTAGGAAAACCAGTTATTATAGAAACTGGCGAAGAGCATCAGCAAACATGCGGGAAAAGAGTAGTTACAAAGGGATATTAATGTATCCAGTTGGTCATGGTGAAGTAAGTTTACATTGAATAGGGGGACAGTACCATTCGAATGGCTCGCGGGGCAGAAGCTCCAGACCCTTAAATAATAGGAAAGTTCCTAAGTCTCTAGGAGAGGCAAGGAGTTCTTTCTAGATTTTATGGTCGCTTCGCAGTCGGTTTACTCGAGGATGTGGGTGTGAAGATTAGACAAAGAAGAAGAGAGCTCAAGGAGCATAGGTATAGTAGCTATGAAATATAGAGAGGAGCTTTAAGGGTCACATCGCCGCCCGTTAACGGGTGACAGTTACAGAAGCTCAACACAAATATATTACGGCCGAGATTGAAAATGGGTAGAGGCGATTGAATGACGGAAAGGGGGTGTTCGAGGTTGAAAAATGGATAGTGTATCGGAGGAGGCGTGCCGAAGAGTAGGACAGAGCCGGCCGCATCAGGAAGAGAGGAACACGAGCCCAGGCACTGGTAGAGCAGCAAAACAGCGGAAGAGCGAAGAGCCTGCATAAGACTCAAAAGAGGCAATAGTAGGGACAGAACCGGCGGAGAAAGCAGCGATCACAGGGGCTGGAACAATCGAATTCAGGGAGTGAAAGAGCCAGTGAAAGATACAGAAAGCCACACCGAAAGGTCCGCAGCTACCTAGAGCGCCTCATGTCTAAGAGGAAACAAAGGTCATGGAAGAAACTGTCAGACGCTGTAGATGGAGAATTCTGGGGCTTGCCATACAAGGTGGTCGTAGCGGGTAAAATCCCGGGCTTGGACGGTGTACCACCAAGGGTAGCAAGAACGGTAGTGAACGGATAGCCGAACCTTTTTTTATAGAATAGTAAATGGGTTTCTAAGGGAGAGCAAATAGACTGATGCTAATTCCCAAGCCGGGGAAGGAGTCGGGCTCTTCGGCCTACAAGCCAACATAGACCTCAGACACCTTGAGAATATTTTCGTTAACAGGATAAATATAGAAATAGAGAAAAAAGAAATACCCTCAGGCGAATTTTGGAGCGGACACGGGAGGAAAACATGAAGTTACATGAAAGACTGGAAGTTTCGTATTAATACTTGCAATAGATATTAGAAACGTGTGGCTTGACTTAGACGAGGAGCTCGCCCATGGAGGTGCTCAGGTGCTACCCAGTCATGTCTGCTAGTACAAGGATATGGCACGAATAAGGAACGCGACAGACACCTGTTTTTTCTGTGACACCGGGGAAGAGGATATCATGGAGCACACAGTACTATACTGCAGGATACTAGAAGAAACAAAGAGACGGAAAAATCGAGAGAAGAGTATTGAGGAAATGACGGACTACATGGTGAGGAGCTCAGGCGCTTACATCAAGGTAACAAGCTGGTGAAACACCATTATGTGTGTTGAGATAAAAAAAATAAGGACTTGAAAAGGAGCACTTTGAGAGAAACCAGCAAGTTACAAGAATAGGCCTTGATCCCGTGTCTGTTGTCAGAGGTTCTAGTCTGACTTAATTAGAGGATTAGAAGAAGATTAAGGAAAAGAAGATTAAGAGAAAACAAGAAAACGGTTAAAAGAAAACAGGCTCTTGCACCATGGATTCGACGTAAAGCTAACGCAGCCTTAAGCCTAGGGTTGGGGAACTAACTTAATACTCATAGATTCTTGCGTCTGGAGACAATTAAAACGATTAATATATTTCACATTCGTGAAGAATGAGCGGCAGTTGGAGATTAGGTTAAAAACCGCATTAGCAAAAATATGAGTGAAAAAAATTAGGAATAAAGTTCGAGATGTTATTTTGCACTGCAGAGTACGTATTTCCACAAACGGAGAAAATTACGAACATCTTCTCAACTTCGACAAATTCCAATGCCGCTGTAGAAACTATATCGAATGAGGAGTGCTTGTATATAAAAAAACGTTATCATTTTGTTAAGCATTTACATGGCTTATCGATTGAGCACAAAAATGCATAAAGTGAAATGAAAGTGGAAATACGGTAACCAGTAAGTATTGACATATTAATTATTGCAAGTAGGTAGAAATGCAGATCGACGATAACTGAAAAAGCCATAACAGAACATTCTGTTATTATTCTGTTATTACACATTATTTTTTTTATATATCTTACCGTTTTCAAGGAGAGTCTGGAAACAACGTGAGACTATACACATTCTTTTCAAATTAATGTGCTTATTTATTTTGAGAGTCACGTATAACCCTTTTCAAATGATTTTCGACGTTTCCAAGCAGACTATTTTCATGCAGAGAGTCGACGAAGTTTCCAAAAAAGGCTTGGACATAATGTGGCGTTTTTTCACTGACTTTTCACTGTTTCATGCCTGAAAAATCTGAGTATAAAGTGCTCCCAATACAGACAGACATTTCTCTCTTTGTCAAGATATAAACCAATAGCTTGCTTGATGTATTCGAAATTTAATAAATTTAGGCTTTTTTAGAGGGACAGTTTATGCTAACGCATTGTTAACAAAAGGACGCTATGCAGAAGTCGAAAAAGTAAGATTTCAACGTTCACATGCTCTGTGTATTGGTGTTCTATAACTTGCCTGATTTGTTTTAAATGTTTCTTCCTTTATGTTTTTACCATACTTTTAGAGTTTAAAATTGAGTTTGTTTTTACCGATGATTACAAGTCAGTTATCCGAGCACTCTATTTGGAACATTTTGTTCTACAGACAGTATATATATATATATATATATATATATATATATA
>MNPL01011731.1:2516-21274 GCA_002081605.1 Tropilaelaps mercedesae
CTGGAAAATATAAAATAATTTTGATCCACTAGGGCACATATTATTCAGACCTAATGGGTATGCACGACGATGAATTTGTTTCAGGGTCCCTTTTAAGATGGTAGCTTAAACAACAAATCGCTGAGTGGTTGGCAACCACCTCACGGTCATTCCGAATCCCGCGTGTTTATTGCGTACTGCCTCGTCAGCGGCCTTAACGCAGTCAACAGCGTTTCCATGATTATTTCCTATTGCCGAGATCAAAGTGACTTCAACGTATCAAAACATAATACGTACTTCGCAGCTTTGCCTAAGGCTAAGGTAACAGTGGTGATCTTGGGAGCGATTTCGTCGCCTAATAACGACCACTAATTTACCAAAAAGATTGCATAAATAAATTTACTTTTATTCTGAACATGATTCGTTAACTATTTGTTCGTTTCCCAGCGCACGTATTGACTTAAAACCCGGTTATGTTTTACTGACCGTTCTGCCACCGTAATTGATTTCGTCGAACTCACGTGTCTGACTATTTTGTGGGCTTGCTATTTCAGGGAACGATTAATGGTTCTAGTGCTACTTGCGTTTTACCTGACGGTCGGCGTCACCTGCGAGTTCGCTTCTCACAGATGGTCACCACATTCAGGGGCGCTACGAGTCTCTGAGTTATTCGAAGTCGAACGCAGCACATTTGACATTCTTGTTGTGGGCGAGTTATACACTGAGTTGCATGGTGCCGACCGGTTCGTCGCTGATGCTGGGGTCCACCTCAACTGATTGCGGGACCGCAGGTTATCTACCTCGGATCAGCGCTCTTGATGTTGGTGATCGTCGACCAGTCGCCTATGGCAGCCTGGGGAGGAACCGCTTTGCTGGCATTCGGCCTTACTTGTCTAATGGATCGGCGTGGGTTGTTCAGTACATCCAGCTGACCCATGCCTACATATCTGTAACGATGATCATCGAACCCTCGGGAATTATCGCGATTCCGTTCATCATCGGCAACCGAATTAAGCAAAACCCTGCGGCTTTCCTGTACTGCAGCGTCGGACTTGCGCAGTTATTGACACTGATAGGTGCGAACACGAGCGCTGCGGACATATACGAATAAATGCCTACGAGGCCGAATAAATATTGAAATCGAATTGTACTTGAAAAAAGGCTAGCTCTTTTCAAATTATTTGTTACACAGATTTTGACTTTTGGAAAGAAAGCAAGAGAGATACACGAGTAGATACATGCCGTCATGTTAAGGTAATTTAGCAGAAAATGCGGGTTCAAATCAAGCAACAACCTTTATTAATTCGCAGGTTACGGCAAGATAGCTTGATTCTAGTTATAATCACTCTTTTGGATGATTGCTTTTCTGCCACAGCTCACATGTATGGTTCCTCTGCTCTATTTTGTATTTTATAGTACCGTTTCTAAAACTTTATTGTTGAAGTGTCTGTAACAGTCATACGTCAACCCTGCTGCGAGTCAAATTACTTACGTGAACATATTGATGAAGTATTCGAGTAAATGGGGGTGGTAACTTTGTGTGAACCTGGTTTTCTGCTTATATTAAATTGTAACGTTGTAAACTCCCTTAAAGTGTGGACTTCCTTAAAGTGTGGACTTCCTTAAAGTCCAAGTGTCGTAATGGAGCACAGTGTGGCCTCTTCAGTCCTTGACGATTTGATAATGAACGAATAAATTGCTTAAGGAAATGGAAAAGTAGCTCGCCTTCGATCATTCCGCAGTACAGCATGATTTGAAAATTTTCGAAATCTACTTTTAAAAAATGTTTTGAAGTAGCTCTAGGGCATTTAGGTTACTCAGCGTTTTCTCAGCGTTTAGGTACAGTGTTCACAATTGGAAAATTAAATTTGCACTATGTTTCTATATATTAGTTCTATACATTAGTATTTTAATTTATGTTCGAAACTTGAATCTTATCGATAACTACAAGCTTTAATATTTGAAATCTGTAAAGTGGCTGAAATAGGTTGGGGAAGTAACCGCCATATTCTTACGTTAGTTTTTAATGAACTTTGTTTCAAATGAAAACAAGTTTTTTTTTAACAGAGACGCACTCCAGCGGTCCTTTAAATTCTTAGACACGAACGTTTCTTGTTGACACGTTTCTTGACACGTTCTTGTTGAGATAAAATATTGAACATCTTGTGAGAAGGCAATGCTCTACGATATAAGATCTGTACAATAACATTTATTGGGCTCTACCTTGAAAATATTCCACTAATTGTATTCTGAGGGGACTGATCGTAAAAAACATTCTAGAACGAACTACTCGCTTTTACTTGCTTTGCCAAGTGAATACAGCAAAGTGAAGAGGATTCGGTCCCAATGTGTTAAAGACCAATAAACATTTTGGTTACACAGTATATTACGCTTTGGTGGATTTTTGCTACGATACTGTTATTGTCTCGCGCACCTACTGGCCCTTTTGTTGAGCACAGATATCATTCACGACGATGTTGTCTAATTGCGGTTAAATAACATTGCGTAATAGCAAGTTTATATATGCAAAGCCATGTCGATTATATATATATATATATATATATGGGTTCACGATCGGTCTACGTCAGTTATAGTTCTTGTTCCCGTCCATCATCTATGGCTACAATGCTTCGCCTGTGTGCCTATGTATTTTACAGATCTTTTCGTACAGTGACGTCGAAAATAGATATGAACGGCTAAATATTTATCCGTTGAACGGTTACTCGTTGGTAAACATTTGAGTCTCACTAATGCTGCTCGTCCATGATCTCGTTGTTAGTCGGTTCTTGGTAGTTACTCGCACGCGAAAATTCGACGAGGTGACTCATAAAAGCGATATATATATATATATATATATATATATACGTACTAGTTATGTGTACTGCATTCATACCATAATCGATCGCACCGTAAAATGACCAAACAAACTCATTCATTCATTTATTTAACAACTCGGCCTCTACTCTCATCCCATTTGTTTGAGAACGTTGCCTTGCGTCGCTCGTGTACTGTTTCACGTCGAAACGGTGATTAGTACTAGTAACAGCTATAAGAATGGCAAAAGACCTCCTACCTAGCATCCTTGCACAACTTAATTTGAATAAGTCCCGTGTGTGGAAATGTACATGAACTGCACTCGGCTGTGTCAAATCGGTTTCGTGTCTGTTCGAAGAGAGATAGCTTCAGATAAAATTGTTTCAGATAGTTTCAGATAAAACACCTCTGTGGTCTGTTCATGCTTTACCAAGTCAGATGGACGCAATCTTGAATCCGTAATTTTAGTTGTCGAGCTTTGGTTATCTCGAATGTTCACTAGTATTAAAAGATATTTAATTGTGAACGAGTAGACTAGCCCGTAGCCGGAAGAAAATACTCCCCCTGAAATACATCCCTATATTTTTCACCTTTTACTAAGTGTCAAAACAGTATCATTAAATATCAGATACAATCGCTAACTAGTAGAAGGAGACAGAGCTAGTTTTATCATCATTATTATTATATGCTCGTGGATTATACTATTAGATTGTACTGTTATCACGTCAATGACAGCCGCAAAAGACCTTTAACCGCAACTGCGAGCAAAGGGCTCAGTTGAACGTGATAATATGAGATTCTGTGTACAGCAGGTATGTAGAATATAGGTAGATAATATGCATTGTATCGATTTAGGCCGAAACTCAATGACCAATGGGGTGACTAGATGAGATGAGAAAGGATCCGATAGGTCTCTTGCACCGGTACGCAGGTCCAATCGAAGAAGCGGGCTGTGGCGGAAGTCAAACGAGTGGTCAGAGCAATCTTTTTCGATCATTTATCTGTGAATAGGCTCGTTAGGCTGCCCTGAATTCGGCATGCACACGTACTGTGTGCGCACCTGCAAAGTGCCACAGCGACTAGTCCAAGTGTCTATGCATCAAATTCCTTTCAGTAAATGGTCCCATTCACCATCTGGGATACGTACGTCACTCCTCAGCTCCTCTACATGTGGAAATGGTTCAAACTCGTGTTGTTACGGGCTCCGAAACCTGGGCCTGACCTTCCCCGTACTTATTGCGGGCAGACACGCGAAACACATAGGTCCTGCAATTTTGCGTGAAGGTCGAGGTAACGTGCGCGGCACACATGGTTAATAATATTTCTTTTAGAATCTTTCCCATTGATACGCAATAAAGACCAGATACGTTTAATGCGATGCATAAAAATAAAGACTGCTTAGCAGAGTTTGCAGCTCTATACGGATGTTCTTTTGACTTTGTCGTAATGACAACGCCTACCTAAACTGTATGTTCCAAAACTGTGCTGGTATTGTTAAGATAAAATCCTGTATGATTGGTTTCATATTATACACTGAGGAAAATATCCATCTATTGTATAGCCAGGTTGCGTTTTGTGCGTGACCGAATGCGGGTTGCAAGCTCGGGGTGAACTCTGATAAGCGGTACTAAAGCGTTCGCTTCACCATTGTCGATAAAACGCAGAGATTGTGATCGTACATGAGGTATTGTATGAGGAAATAATCCGTTTGTGGTTGTGCGCGTCGTTCATTAGGATGTCAAGCAGCTATAACCATCGTACTGCGTCTGTATCCAAATAATACTCACGCCCCAGGCTTAAGGCCGTATACGGTCGCTATTGATGAACGAGATGTGGCCTTTTCCTTCCAGTCTCGCGTGTGAATTTCTCGCGCTTCCACCCGAAAATCGAATATTTTAGCACCTCCATCGTTAAGTGGCTTCTCCCAGCATAAAGTCACCGAATTTCGATCGATCTCAGTGAATTTTGGGTTTCGCGGCGGCCATGGAAGCTCTGTAAGAAATATAATGGAACTGATTTAATGTTTGAGCATCTAATTGATCATTACATGAAATAAGCAACATTATTCCGATATTAGCGATCTTTAGTACGTACACAGATTTGTGTGTTATACCGTCTACGTTAGCCTTGAATAACATTCATCGCTGGCTAGCCACGGCAGGCGATTGTATTTCGAATTCCGCTCTATTGGTTGAGTAGTCATTTGGCATTTTTCTGACCCCGACTAAGTCAAATCGATGACGCACTGACCGCAACACAGGAGACTAGTATGGGAAGGTCTGCGTCATTCAAGACGCTGACCTTTTTTCCAGACAGTCGAGTGACAGGACTGCTGAATGATGTATAAGACAGAGCAGACAAAATACAAGAGAAGCCTTGAAACTGCCCTGAGACCTTGACCCACTTGGGTACCAGTCACTAACAATGATGACACTGTAGGCCCGTAGCCCAGGTCTGGGACCGATTAAACGCCGGAACCGCGAAAGAAGTTTGCTTGGACAAACCACACGGCCAAATGAAGCTACACGACTTCAGGTGCCGACGCCAGGTGACTCCTTAAATTATAGCAAAACATAAACTTGAACAATAGACTGTTGTGAAAAGAAATCGATGCGAATCTGTTTATTAGAAATCCATCCGCACAACTTGAAGATGTTTGAGCAACTGTAAAACGAGAAACCGCGTGACTATCATATATATACAAGCCGCCTATTATATTTTCATAGTGGTCCAGACTATGTAAGAGGCAATTAGTTCACCACAGGGGCGTTATGCCCTAAAGGTCCTAACCCTAGCAAAACCCTAACATAATATCGCTGGTTACTTGTTTAGTCTACGACCTGTTAAAATATGGTTATTCATGAACCTTAAATGTAGGGGTTGTGTGTTCTGTGTTCGTAAACATCCTCAATGACGTTGAAAGGTAAAAATTATCAAAAAGTACAATACCATATCATGCTTTATGTTGTGGTTATACATGCATACAAGAATAGAAAAAGGAGTATGTGCTTTCTGATATATTTTCAAACTGCAATTTTGTTTACCAGCCCCAACTTCTTCTAGTAGTCTGTCTGCACGAGCGTGTGGCCTTTAAGCTGAAATTGAGGTAAGGTGGAATCGAAAGCAACGTACTTGTTTCATTGTTTATTTATTTAACAATTTTGCCCAAATGAATTCACAAGCTGATACATTAACGCCATCTAATATATAAAGATGAATGAACTAAGGTTAATCTGCAAATCGAACCAGCCATCCCATTGGACCTAGGTCGACGTTGTAATTTCTTGTGGTCAGCGCCTATCGAATGGCCTGCCTCGTGCACGAACCATTTCAGTGCTAACGTTGAGTAAACAAGGCCGTCGCTAGGGCCGCTTTATGACATGGTGTTGTGAGGTTACAAATGCATTTAAGCACGTATTATAGGGATAATGATAATAGTACTCTACGACTAATTCAGTGCTTAAGTGGAGAGGGAGAAGACTATCTCGTCGATATTTCGAAGATTTTTACGTAAAGCGCTGTGTTATAGTATCTTAATTAGCATGTGAGGTCGACTTACTCCTGAGTTCAGGCAGCTCTTTTACGCTCCTGTGGAGATTTCGAAGGAATGGGACATGGTGTGTGCGGAACCAACACACGGGCCTGGAAAATCGAACATGGAAGGGTAAATATTAAATTATATAGGTTGAAGCCTTTGTTGCGTACAGAGTTACCCATGGCACCCTATCGAGACTTACGCATGATAATTCTATGATATAGATGAGTGTAAGATGCTGTTGAGATTGACGTCTGTTGTTTATTCCCGTATTCATACACATAATTTTCAATTGAGCAAATGCAATTGAATATATTCAAGTGTGATTGTCTTTTTTGATTATATAAATGTTTGTATCTGCGTACGTAACGATATATTACATACATTGGTATATCGTTCATCGTTCATTGGTATATCGTTCATCATTAACTAGATCCGTGTGAGCCAAGCCTATCTACATTGTTTCGCCCTATAGGTCACGAAAACGAGTCCCGACCATCACACCATTAAAACACAAACACAGATAGGGCGGCAGCATTTTTCGACTAAATCTCTGCGAGCTGTGTCCCTGACTCAGCAGCTCATTTGCATACGGAACCACGTCTACCATGACCATGGCGCCGAAATCGCTATGACCATGTCTAGTATGAAGTAGCCAATGTAACGGTTCCTCTGAGAGTACTTTTGTCTATGGTAGTTTGTGCTTACGCTTCGAGTGTAGCCCTCTAAAGGCTGACGAGTGTGTGTGTGTGTGTGTGATTTATCCTCTAGGGCGAGCGATAGACTAGGGAGTATCTGATGCGTTTTATTCAGACTTGGTTGAAAGTCCTTCTTTGGCAGTCGCCATATGAAGTCTTATACAAAAGAGGATGATATGCTTTAACGCTGCCTTCACAACAACAGTCTTATTTAGAAGGTTCGTTGCCGCCTTAGCAGAAAAATTCGAGAGCGTCAATCCTATTTTTATTATCAGTTCAATCAATTCAATACAATTAAATCGCGAATTGTTGTCGCGAATAAACCTGAATTAACTCAAGACGAAATAAATATTATATTTATACGGCACCTTTAGATGGCATCTAACAGTTAATATCACGACAAATCTTTATCTCCCTCACCCGACGTCATAACGTTTCGTTTACAGCGACTTCTTTTAGCTTAGATATTTCAGATGATCAAGCTCGGTGCTTGACGCATTCACGTGCACTTAGCAATCGGAGAAGAAACATAGCGCGGGTTCGATTTCCGCCGTAGCAAATTTACGTCTATACTGTACGCCTTACGAGATAATGCGAAAAGCACCACCATGGACGTTAAATGTTGACTAATGGTCAACCCTAAAAATTTTAAATACTTCAAATGGATTTAACCAAAACCGCGTTAAACGTGTGATCGGTTTCTATAGTTACGCGCACACTTACCGTTACGCCAATTTCTAAATGAAAGTTTCAAGAACAAGTTCGCACGAGTGAACCTTTTGCCGAAGTCGGAATCCGACCGGGCGAATCAGTCTACCAAATGAGACTCTTCAAAGACAATGACCAACACTCTTTCCCAGACGTCCCAAATCTTCCTCTTCTCCCTCAAAGAGGGTTTTTACAACTGAATGACAAGTTGTAGCCACCGGCTTGTTCAGAAATCGCCTCGTGTGCATACGCCTGCTTCTAATGGTGACTCTTCTACGATTTTTTTTCGTAACCGAACGAATCGTAGCCCGTTCCTTAGGGAACTGTGTCGCTTACGACACTAATAGTAGTTGGCACTGTGGTAGCGGCTGTGTTTGTGTCGCTGAAACATTAGAGCAGGTAGCCCCATAGGCGCCCTTAGCACTAAACCGATCAAATGGACCGATCAAAACGATTCGAATTTGGAGGTGCCTCTACATCGTTGCCCGGTTTTCCCTATACTGTTGGCTCGTTTACCCCTATGTCGGGACGGATCTTGAGTTAGCTAATTTTCGGCGAATAAGCCTGCAACGCCAATGGCCACTACTTAAATGACATGGTCCTCGTTTTCGGTCACTCCCATTTGAGTACTATGATTGAAAGACAGTATATATGCTCTATATGCTATATTGTATATATGCTAAACACTGACAGCTGTGCATTAAACATTCATTCGTTATTAGTATGCTGCTGAACAACGGGTTTTCGCTTAGCCACTAAGGGAGACGGCCGCGTCGACAAGCAGACTGGAAGACCAACTGGAAACATCTCGAGACGCACTGACACGCGGCACGTTGTGGCCGAGCAAACAAAAATGACCAACGAATGGTCCATGTTGTGTTCGAAAAACAGGTCCGAATGTCGTCCCGGCCCCGGTGGGTGATCTAAACGCAGTAACGACTGCGACGACAAGTAAACCAACATAACGCTGTTTCGACAATGCAACGTCGAGAGGGGATTGTAGCACAGAATGGCGCAAAAGGGAACTGAAAGAAGGGAAGAAAACCCATATGCCTATTGGTAATCATTGATGCTTCTCCGGCAATTGTATTGGACAGGGTGTAATAAAATGATGTAGTCCTTAGGGGGCACCAGTTGGCGAAAAAATTATTTTAACAATAATTAGGACGAGGGACCGATTTGAAGGACAATAGTAATAGTAGTAGTTAGCCTCTCTCGCTTTATTTATTATGGGAAGACGACTAAATGGTCTGTGGTTACCAGTAAATGGCTGTTGAAAGACTTATTACGAGTCACTGGTTACGAGGAGGCCATTACGATGCCACCTATCGCACACAGAGACATGACGAGTGACATGTCATAGTAAGACTGTCCCTAGCTGGGCCATATGGCAGAGTGGTTGTAAATAAGACAGTGCAATTGATCGATACTGGGTTCACGCAGTATATCAAAATTTTTTAGGTAGAAGTATACAGTAAGTCACCTAGGTATTTAACGCAGAAATGCTAGGTACTTACTTTTCAAATAAATCTTCGACATACTCCGGAAACGGGGCGCTTGTTGTATCTGGATCGTAGAACCCTGTGAAATAGCAGCAACGTAAATTACTAATTAACTGGAGGCGATATTGTATTCTACCTGCGAATACCTATAGGCGTATTCCTAGAATGCTATATTTCTCATTTGTTTGCACAAAAAAAACCAATACCTTCGTCGCCTTCTATTTCTACCATAAAGACTTGCACAAGCCGTGTTACATCACGCCTGCGTGATGAACAAGTAATCTCACGTAAAACACTCAAGTTCATAGACCTAAATTTCATTGTAACGCGCCCGACGCCGCTAACGTCTTTATCTTGTCAATTTTGAATAAATTCACTAAGAATACCAAAGATGTCCTTTACTTATGTTAAACTCCATTTGCTCTTTATTCGTCCGATGGTGTAGTCACAAACAATGCACACGTGGCGCCTAGCCATCGTTCGATCAAAGTGGCAGCAAAACAGAAGCATTAAAGCCTATACGTCTTGCGTCGTGTAGCGTTTCTTGTCTATCCTGCCACTAATCTTGTCTTCCTGAATATTCTTTTTTTGGGACCACCGGACCGTGGCAACGCGAAGAAGAGAACTTGCTCCTTGTCGAAGGAACACAGTCAAGTATGTTAGACCTCCCAAGCCTAAACAACATTGTAGCAGCTTTTTTACTTCTGAAAAGGCATTTTTCAGATGCAAACTGCTTTGGTTCATTCTAACTGGCGCTACTATTTAGATAGTTTTGTTTTATTTACCGTAGCCCGTTAGCAATGTCGTCTTGTAATGGTTACTGGTCCTGTGAATAGAGCTAACTCTCATCTAAGTATAGCTGGCTTCATTTCGTTTTAATAGACATATTTTTCAACCGTATTTTGCATACGATGTAGTTCGTACAAACGTAGAATTTAGTGACGGATTATAACCGAGATAGAAAAAAACTGGAATATTCATTGGTTTAGCCACAACGCCTGTCTCTCAGCGCGGGATCCAGCGTAAAGCAATGCATCACCTGAAACGAATCTAAGTTTTCATTTTTAAAATCAATCTTCGCGTGTATGTAAGCGCAATTACAACTCATTATCTGAACTGATCAAATACATTTTAGAATCGAATTAGTTTTCACTCCAATCTCAAAATACCAGTACGTTCGTGTCGGTCCATACCGGTTCATACCGGTCGGGCTAGCCACGTGATTGACATCATTTAGACGTTCTAGCACTCGTGCCAAGTTAGCGCGTATTTATGGGGGACAGCAAAATATTTGCTGTATGTCTTCACAGAATTCCCTTATGAGATATTACAATATTATGTATGATTATACAATATTATGTATGATTATACAATATTATGTATGATTATACAATATTATTACAATATTATCTGCATGTTGCCCATTATTATTGGTCTTTGAATTTTTTTTAACTTAAAATGCCTAACGGATGATTCATTAGAATCCGGTCGTTGCTCAGACATAAAGCCGACTATATATTTAAACCTTTACTCATTTGGGTGGGTCAAATATTGGCGAATCATTGCCGGACATTTAAGGACCCCGGAAAAGGTCAACACGCCAATCATAACAGAGGTCGCCCAATCTGTACAGTAAGGGGAAAAACACGACTTCTTAGCATAGGGGCCATGAGCTAGACCGGCGACCATAGCTCTAGTCGCCGTGAATACGATGTCGTGATTTAGGCATCACTTGCGAGTTGCTTCGCAAAACATCAATGCCATTGTTGCCTTGGACCACCGCATTGCTCACGGTCATTTTAACAGAGGGGTTAATACCTTCTTGGCTTGCAAGCTAGACCGTAGAATAGCGTCTTGAGACTCAGTGGTTTTGGACTGAGGTGCGAAAGTCAACGTACTTTCAGGGTGACTTAGTTGTATAGCTACAGATCAAACTCAATAAAATGCTGACAGACTTGCATGTTCCGTATTGCAACAAACGCACACGTGCGTTGAGGAGAATGAGTGCAACTTATGATTGCATTATGGGTAGAGCCGCAATTGCGTAAAGCCCATTTCAATACGCTCAAGTCGAACAAGAACAGCTGAATAATAGCAACCACTTCTGGGAAGAGTTACGTCCATCATTAACAAAAACATAACTATGAATTTCTATCATAACCTGTTGCCCTTCTATTTACACGAGACGAACGTTGTTTAGGGCATGCGCCAGTTTAGTTGTTGTCGTACAACATCAATATTCACTGGCACAGCGACAGCTGCCAGGTGCCAGATCTGAATGGGTGAGTACCAGTGAAACATTATCTTCAGGAGAATAGATTTCTTCTTTCGAGTTGAGAGTCCGCGTTTAGAGAGGTATCAAACGATCGTTAAAATTTGAAGTACACACACTTCAAGAATTAAATGATTGCATGTTGTTGAACAGCGCCGAAAAGCCTTAAAATAAGGCTAAGCATTAGCAACCTATTAGTTTGACTACAAACATGGAGGAAGCATTGGCTTATGTCTATTGTACGTCAGCCAGTAACACCACGACACTTGGAGTACGTTTTGCTGAAACCTCAGCACCCGCAATCCGTAATTGCGGAGCACACCATCAATATTTTTCCATATATTATGTACCACATAATTGCAACTAAAACTGCCTACTCTTTTATATTTCTCAATGGAATTCAAAAAGCATAGAATAAAAATCTCTAGCTCACACGTTGTGGTGCCATATGCGCGTGTAACATTGAGTTGGTTTATTATTCTGTTTTGTCTCTTTTTAGTATGTGTGACAGAACTGCTATTCTCCTGCAACCCGACTGTCAATTTATTGATAACTCTCTGAAGCCATGATGAAAAGCGGTTATATTCAACGTAACCGGTGGCGCTTCATAGTGCCGTAATGAATGTATGACCTAACAAAGACGAATGGTTCCATTTTAACAAACGTATATTCAACGCATTACACTCGACAAGAACCTATTCTTCTCAACTCACCAAGGGGAAGGTTGCGGTCACGATTTCTCGTAGATGTTGAGAGGCCCGCCAAAGGATCCATGTTGCTTCCGGCCGGTCCTAGCGTCGACGGATCTCCTATAAACACGCCATACAACGTAGGTCAGCGATTACTGATCGAAAAACAACGAAGTTATTTTGCTTCGCTGAAAAACGTCTATGATTAGCTATTGCTGAATTAGAAACGCAACCGCAGCAGGGTGCGATGCTTGCTGCCGTCTATCTGATTCATTGGACCAAAGATTCTGGGTACGCACAACTCAACAACTTGCACAGACAGACTGGCGATCTTCGCGCGCGCAAGCTCGAGATCTGTCGGTCTACCGGAAGCAGAGAGCAGGACAGGGAAGTGCACAGCGGTATACCCTCTCCTGGCTTCTAAAATAGACATCTGGCAACTGAGGTAATGTTCTTCGGAACCCTGCTTCATTAATTTGGACGGGAATCCGACCGGTGGCGTAATTAATATTTTTTAGAACTCACCATCAACCAACATTTAATGTCCATCGTATTGTTTTTTGCATTACATAGTAAGACGGACCACACAATTTGCTACAGCGGGGATCGAACCCGCGCACCTATGGTCCTTCTCTAATTTCAAGGCGTACACGAATGTGTCAAGTCAGCGAGCTTGACCGGTGGGCATAATTGATAGCTTATATTCGTTTATATTGAACGAAGTTTTGAGGAATTGTTGACACCGAAGGTACCGGTTTTCCATTGAGTAACGTCGATGCTTGCAAAAGTTGTTATTCACTATAGACATGGTTATGGGGTTGATTCATGAAATGGTTATGTAATATTTATGTTCTACAATTTAAGATATACAGGAAGGTAGATAATTTAATATGCATAGACGGAGTTGTCACTCACGTTATCAGCACTCCAATAGAAAGATTGTGGGTACGTTTTTGTATGGGAATCTGTTTTACCACAATGTTTAGGAAACATTGATGCAGAAGTGAAATTTCAAAAAACGAATAAATTTATTATATATTTCTACATCCACAACTGCCATAGAAAATAGCAGCTTCTGAAACAATAATAGCATGCGTCGAGATACCGTACCCCATATATATGCAGTGCGGTGGATTTCACGGATTTCAGCGATACATTGTAAAATTTTTGAAAACGGCGAGAAAAATTGCGCAACGTTCTCGAGTATAAGAAAATGCATATTATTGTAGCTACTATTCATAGTGTGAAATTTAATCATGATACTGATGCATATGATAGTGAACTCATGGTATACTAAAGCATTTTCACTTTCGCGCAAGTCGATCAGTGAGTTATGTAGAACAGCATTAACAAGCATTTGAGACGAGCTTCATTTGGTTTAAAAAATTTTTACCTATATTTAAATTTCGGTATTAAGAAGTTAAACTCTCTTATACTAGCCTACGCTTCCGTCCATACGATATTTTATTTCTTCAGTCATGGAAAGTAAATTTCGAGATAAAGTGCAGCCTTGAAGATCGCCATCTCAACCACCAGCATCACAACGGAGTTTTAATCGCTCTCGAGATCAGCGTTCAACCAAAGTGTCACAACTTGATTCCATCAACCATTTACGAATGTTAGTTCTTTACCCGTATAGGTGAACACCATTGCGGCTAATCACAGAGGCGCACAAATTCACCGGATCCTCAGGTACAGAGCTCAAGAGAATGCACTCGATAGACGAAAACCAGATCGAAGGCAAATAAGAAAATTTGATTATCTTTGTGCGCGAAGCAACGACCCGTCGCTGGTCAATGAGGCCAACGAGAAGATCTCATTGTATTTATATATCCCGCTAGATGTTGAAACCCACGGTTCAGAGCCGCTCTCATTTCGGCCGCACCTCGACCGAGTTGCAGCTCTGCGTGAGTCGTAGCCCTCTCCATCCTGACGGCATCTCGACGGGGTAACAGCATAGCCAATATTTTCCTTGGAGTTGGCCTAGTTCTTCCGTTCGGTCAGCATCACGTCGCTCTGACGATCAACAGTGCCGATATCATCATCACGCGCTCTTTGTCTTCCGTTTATGCACGCAGGCACCGCTCATTTAGGCAGGGCAAACAAAATACGAATTATAATGCACTCAAGGGCGGGAGCCGAACAGGGCGAGGAAAAGAGGATGCAAGAAGAGCGCGGAACTACATCAATACGCTTATAGCCTGTTTGTGCTGGTTTACGTTAGACGCAACGTACTAACGGTGACAGTAATTATAGTGATGTATGATGAAAGATGCTGCCAACGTGGCCTTGATTTTGTGGACGCACAAGAACGAGCCTGTTTACTAACCGCTTCTTTATTAGAATAGATTCGAAGACAATGAAGAGCCAGGTGAAGGTACGAGCAATTGCCAAGTGGGCGAAACTGCTGGACTAAAGATCACTTCGAGCAAATGACATAGGTCTGTCACGTCTGGTTGATTTTTTTCTAGCCGATTGTTACAGTTCCTACTTTTTATGAGCTTTTATGAGCTTTAAATTGTGTCAAAAAAGACTGTTCCAAAAAGTCCATGAGGCCTTTTTTCCCATTCTCATCTTACTTAACTATAACTTCACTCACATATCACAATATTTTTACTTATTTACAAATATATGCCGTTTTATTGGCAATAATCTACACACCTGTTCAGTGGATCAATGTTGCCCGAGTACATTTTCATTCTGTACTGGGCAAACAGCTGACCGTAACACTAGGCACTAATTAGCATTTTGGTTTACCCTCTCAGGTATCAATGTACTGCGCCACAGGTGCAGTAATGGACGTTGACGACAATCAACTCATTAGTCCAGTTTAATTAAACTGAATTCGCATTTGATTAATTAGTTCAAAGCTCAGCGAAATCTCGGTGGCCGAAGGAGTATCTGCGGCACCGGGAATATGTGGTCATCTTGAATCACGAAATATGGTTTAAGGCTATGTTAGTAATGGTCTCGGCGTGCGATCGTGGCCAGATAGATCCAAACGGCAAACACTTGCGAGGGATATGCGTGAACGTAGACAGCCAACGCGAACTCCATGCCTTCCTGTCGCGTAAGGTGCATTCCTGTCGACTTGACTGCATCCGTCACGGCTTTGAGGCTCACAAACGTCATCGACAATGGGAATCCGCTAACCTTATG
Source organism: Tropilaelaps mercedesae (assembly GCA_002081605.1). Lineage (NCBI taxonomy): Eukaryota > Metazoa > Arthropoda > Arachnida > Mesostigmata > Laelapidae > Tropilaelaps > Tropilaelaps mercedesae. Next base: position 17,873 of record MNPL01011731.1, read on the forward strand.
CGAGGCGAGGGTATCGAGAAGGGCCTCGGACCCGATGGCATCCTTTCGCTGCATGTGCTCTTCGAATTTCGGCAGCATACTGCGCAGCATCCGACAATGGTGGCGGTTCCAGATTGTGCGATCCTGTCGTCGCCAGCGCATGATCGATTCGCGAAGGTGCGTCTCGAGCGTGGATTCGAGTTTCGACGCGAATACTTTGTCCGGCGCGGTATAGTGACACGTATCCGTCTGCAGCGTATGCAGCGGCAGATTGTGCTCGCCACGGAACAGCGGACGCCACATACTCGACTTGCTGAACACAAACTGCATTCGACACGGCCTCTCCTCATACTGCGTGTTCACCCACACGTTGTCCTTGCTGATAACGCAGCCGACGCTCTGCAGCGGTGAATTGACGTCAGATAGGGCGTAGCTTCTGCCTGTAACAGCGTTCCAGATCCGATCGTCGAGACCGGTTGCGGCGTTGTTTACGGTAATGACGTAGGCCGTGGCCCCCTCCGGTATTCCGTTACCCAGGAGTATGTACGCGTTGACCCCGCAAAATAGGAAATAGTTGCAGAGCAGAAGCGCGTGCTCTTCCTCGTCGCCGACGAGCACCTGCAAGAACTGCTCGCACGTCGTCCAGATGTCGCAGATGCCGGGGAAGAGGATGCTGTCGGATACGGTCGGAATGAGCGATACGAATCGCGCTAAACGCTCCATCTTCGTCTGGAGGGGGTCCGTGTCAAAGAGAAGGTCTCTCGGCGGCATGATGGGATGAACGAATCGCGTCACTAGGACCATTTTACCCTCGATGCAGGCGGTTAGGCAGCGGATCTCCCTGTTCGGAAACTTGTTCCCCATATCCTCCTGAAACTTGCTGGCTTTCGAGAATATTTCATCGGGCTCGCCGCTTGGCAACTTTTCATAGATCGTTCGCGGTAGCTGGAGCGGAGGCTCAATCGTGATGAAGAGTGAGAGCAGAATGAAATTGCTCAACTCGCCACTCGTCGGCCACTGCTTCGACTCGTACTCATAGCCAAACAGTATTGGTGGACTGTCCATGCGGAACGTTCCCTCGATTTTAGAATTGATGTACACCGTAGAAAAAGGTATAGCCAATGTGCCTAGCCACCGCCTCTCGAGGATCTGATGGATGTGGTCTCTTCCGTCTTCGCCTTGCAAGTCGACGACAACCTGGTCACAGATATTCAGATAGATGACGTCGCGATTGTCACCATGGAAGGTGTCATTTCGAATTTGTAGTGTCAGCTGCTGGTTCCACGTCGGGTTGGGGCCGTCTGAGACAAAAGTGGCGTTTGAATTCTGCTGGAAGCTTACCTCGACAAAGGGCCGCACCTGAATAATCGATTCTTGTATCTGGTTGAAATGTGTAGCCTGGCCAACGTTCGGACTGGAAACCCGCCGTTCGACGTCGGAACGAATGGGGACGTTGGTCGCCCGCAGGATTGTAACGATCAGTTCGGCCTCGGCGAATTCCGTATTTCGTTGGATGACAGAAGACGTCAACACTTTCTTGCGCTCCTTTCGCTGGGGGCATAACGGCCGCCTCGGCATCGTGAACTTCAGCATACCGAGGCCTATGCCCGCGATGCCGGGCGCCTTCTCCTCGACGAGTAGACTTTCCAGCGTTGTGTGCTGCTGGATAGACTGCCGATGATCGGCGACGAGCTCACGCAGTTTGTCGACGACGGCGGTCTGGGCAAACTGGAACGACTCGATGTCGCCGAGCTCTTCGATTTCGTGCGGTTTCGCTCCCTTCGTTTGGTATTCCTTGGCGTATAGAGGAATCAGCGTCGTATTGTCCCGCATCGGGGCGCGACTTTTCTCCCGCAGTGACATAATGCTAAAACGGTCCTCCATGCTGAGCTCACGCTGTAGCAAGAGTTCGTCTTTGAACGGCTCCAATCGTAGAATCGGGCCCTCGAGGCCTTCCAACAGGTTGATCTGTCTCAGTTCCTCACTGACCTCAGGGGCGACGTCACCACGACTGATTTTGTACGCATGATAGCGATCCTCAGTTCGCGGTCTAATCGTTCGATGGCGACTACCAAATGTGTGCTTTTCGGTCACGAGAAGGCCGGTTACCTCCAGCGGCTCATGGCGGGTCGCTTTGCAGTACGCCGAAATCTTCCAGTTTTCCAGGCTGAAGTCTTCGTTTTCGGCGCTGTCTTTTCTGCTCTTCTCACTCTCGGCTCGACGAATGCCGTCATCGTCCTTCTTCAGGTCAGTGCCGAGGAAGAAGGCGATTCCGTTATTTCGTTCGGTAGCGAGTGTCAGATCAATAGCTGGCACGGACTTAGATCGTTCGCTCAACGTTTTGACCGCATTCACTGTTCGCAGACGACGCCGAACTCGCTGCTGTAAAATTCGTTTGGTATCCATTGCTCAGTTCCTTCTACGTTCGGTTTGTACCGTTTTGTGGCAATGTGCCGAGTTTATCGAGGATCTCCGGAATTATTGTGGCTTCGAAGTGGCCAGGCTTCGGACGAACCTTCTATGGAGGGTGTGCGTGCGCATCGAAAACGATAGTATTGGGGGCACTGTTTGTCGTGCGCTTTGTCCCCATGGCAACGCATGGCCTCTGTGCAGAGCTTACAACTGTTAGCTTCGGGACGATTGAATATATGCTCACACTAACGGGCATGTCAGTAACAACATTTTGCCATGAATTTAATTCACAGAACTAAAAAACGCACAATTTTACCTTCGAATCCGGCGCGAGTAGCTTAAGGCAAGTCTTCAGAGGGCAGAAGGTTCTAATGGTTAGCAACAACACACTATGTACACATTCATACAATTCAATTTCACAAGTGACCATCTGTTTCCTATGATAGATCTTATGAGCTTTATATTGGCCGTGCGTGTTTAAAAATGACGCTTGAATAGAGTAGTCGCCATATTTACAGACAGATGTCGGACAGATTTACAGTTCCAACACAGCACCAAGTGAAACCGATAACCGCAACGCATCACAAATGCATCACCCATATAGTTTTCTTTCCTCCAGGATGAGAGCGACTGATGCCTCGCAAATGTGCCTTTTAGTCTAGTTGTGGCCAGGTGTCTTAGCCTTTTTATCTGATGCCTTAGCCTTCCTTTTTAGTGTTTTCTATTTGATGTTTATCTGAAAGGTTATGATGATTTGTGGATTGACTTGGACAAAATGCAAACGTTCGTATTAAACAATTAATAATATTAATTTCACCGATAGCATCATATACTTTTGTAACGGGTGTGTGTGGCGGGTGATTAATGTATTATTACTATACAGTTCTATTAATGATTTCTATTAAGCTTTCTGTACTCACACATGAACGTTTTCAACAGTTGAATTAGCCAAGTTAATGTGTATATATATATATATATATATATATATATATACTGCTCAAGATATATATA
>MNPL01011735.1:1622-27857 GCA_002081605.1 Tropilaelaps mercedesae
TTGGTCAATTTCCAACAACGTCTGAACAGTGCCACTAATACCAGGCCTAAGTAATGCAGATTCGACGAAGGACAGAAATATAGACTATGAGCCCGTTCCGCCTTGATCGTGTGGAGGTTCCGCTTCACAAAACCAGAACTTGTTGGAGAGTTCTTCTCAGCAGTAGAGATGCATGTAAGTAATGTTGCATGATAATGATAACTGTTATTAACGACACCTTTGCCAGGTACATAGTCAATATGAAATGACACGAAAATCTATATAGTAGTGTCACATAAAAAACGCACAATTTGGCCTTTTAGTGATCTAGTTTAGACAGCACCTAGGCGTAGTATACTAAGCGAAAAGTTTATAACTAAAATTCATTTGTATGAATTAAATTTCATTTATTTTTCTGCTCATCTACCAGTTATTTCAGTGGGTTGGACCATTAGCAAGGCCGCGTCGGTATCTGGAAATGAAACTCATTGTTCCTATAGCTGCGTCCTGATCGGTTGGATTCTGAGGAATTTAAACTCAACCGACGTAGTGTTCAAAAGGTATGTCAGATGGCCACACACACACACACACACACACACACACACACACACACACATATACACACACACACGCGTCGCACGTACACTACTGGAGGTGACAAAACCGCTTTGACTTGCATGACGGCCCTAGGAAAAAACCGTGTCTCTCTACCTGGAGCTTACACATGTACAACTTGTGTGTGTGTGTGTGTTTGTGTGGGCGCATGTGCGTGTGGGTGCGTGTACTTCGTACTTGCACTGAACGCCCTTCCTGATGGCGTGTCGTTACCTAAAAATACGACTTGGTGGCCTACATCAGCTAGCAGAACGCCTAGCAGTCACCTCAGTTGACGTCGGTCGACAACGGCCTAGTAAACAAACGACCGGTCAGGACACATCGACCATGACGTTTTACCGTGCATGTGGTCGCCAACGTAACACTGGCGTATACTCGAGCGCGCATCTGACACATCCTACGGTTGCTGCTACGGCTGTGTCTAACCACCGTGTGAATCGTGCGAAACTACGATTGCCTTTGTACAATGCTGACGATGGGACGATAGCTGTATAGCAGCATTAACGTGGCTGGACGCGTACATGACAAACGCCGGTGTACATCAGCCGACGGCCAATGAAAGTCCGTAGGCATTACATACACACGACCACATACGCGTATGGCGTTTCTCGATTGTGCTCGTAGGGTGCCGTCTCGGTGGAGGGGTTCAGGAGAAGCGGTTCAGGATGTCTGAAACGTGGCTGGCTTGTGAAGGCTACGTGTCTTCGGATGATGCTACGGTCGTTTGTGTGATCACTGTACCGTTTGCGGAGCCTGCGCACACGCGACGTATCACCGATGCGGAGCGAGTTTGTCTCACTGACCACACGACTCTTTGACACAGCGTGAGGGCCATTTTTTTTGCCTGTAACACGGCCTTCGGTTGTGTTTTGCATAGCGGGTACGCGCGTATGTAGTCTTGCTCCGATATATCTGCGCTTCTACAGTGTTCGAGATAGTTTGTTGTATGTGAAGTTCGTCGAGAGGCGAAGAATGCCATCATGCTGTATTACACTTTGTCGAAGCATTTTTTGTTTTGTTGTTGGCGGCGTCGAAGCATACTTTGTGGCCTTGGCTAGCCCGTGTGACTCTGGCCTAGAGGAGGGCCTTCTGAAGTAACGAGTTGGGCCTGATCATTCAACTCAAACCCCGATAGAAGCTAGTAATGCTCTATTCCGACTTTTGCCCCGCTGTTGTTTCACTGCATTTGCGAGTAGTGCCTGACCATGCCATTCCCGCTGCACTAATGAACGACATCTGTTCAGACAACCGCATGACCGACGCTAATTGCTACTCTAGTTTCAACTTCCTATACAAATACATACATATATATATATACACAAAAGTAGATACATTTTAGGATGTATATGTAGACACGCCAGCGCCGACGTCACTGTCAACAAAAACAGCATAAGCCGTACCAGTAGCTGCTGGACTCTGCCAATGGCCTTGATCCGAAATGCTCTGCACAACACTTGCGTGCCACCAAACGATTGCAGGTACCAGTCCTAGAATGTCTGTCGCAACAGTGGATGTTACTTGTCCTGCAATGGCCTGCCACAACCGGTGAAAGAACGCCAGCCTCATCAATGGTAGTGCAAACAGCCAGAAGTTTTGGCATGTGTCGGCCTGCGGCGTGCAGGCCTGACGGCCTACAATCGAGATAGAGAGAGCGAACGCGAGAGGTAGAGAACGAGAGAGTTAGTGAGACGTATTGCATCTGAATGCGGCGTAACACTCTATTCCACGACTATCGTGCCAAGAAGGTCTGCATGGTTCGGACCACAGTTCTTCGGAGAGACGCTGGCAGAATACAAAGAACCCGCTTCATCTCGAGAGGCGTCGGTAATGGGCTCGCCTTTCTTCAGGTTTTGTTTTGTGTAGTGTCTTGTTGGCCGATTAACTCAGGCCGATTGGACTAGCTGTTCGCTGTAATAGCTAAAATCTCTGTCTGTCTGTCAGTCAATCAGTCAGTGTGGCTGTCTTTTTTGTGTCTTCCTCTCTGTTTAATTCTCGTTCACGAAGCAGACGACCACGACGTCTTAGTTCCGCCATAGGCCACCACTCGTACACGTGGCTTCGATTGTTTACCCGCTCTACGTGATTCGGCGGAAATATTAATAACTCGGTATATCTAGATCGGCACAATAGGACTCGTTGTTGTCTACGACGACGCAAACCACAGTAAGGCTCGCGTTAGCAGGATCGATAAATGAGACCGTCGTGGCAACGTTAAGTTGAACAGAATGTGAAACTCGCCGATTATACCGTCACCCAATGAGTTCGCAACGGGTTAAGGACAAATTTCTCCACCTCGAAACTGTAACACCTCCAATCTCAAAGCTGTTCCCATCTTGAGTTTGTGTTCCATGTTTTCGAGACCATCGTCAGGCGACTTATTGAACACAGTTCATCATCGATAAAGCGTCACGCCGGAAACGCTTGTCTATCAACTTGTTGCCCCGTTGCCGGCGTTTCGCTATGACCAACTAATAATCCATGCCGTTACGTCAACTGTGCGACGCAGCAGCGCATTCGTAGGACGTACACCTGTCAAGATGTCTACACTACCAAACCGATAGTCTGCCAGCTCACCTTCAGCGTGCGAATCCTTTCCAGATTTGGCCCCCTCGGACGGTCTGCGTCTGCATTCTCCAGTCCGACTCAACAACTATCGCCATTCACATGATCTGCTCTCGACGAGCGATGAAGGGCACTTGGGGGCGCGTGGTAGGGCACGCGTTGCACCCTACATTAATTCCTAGTTGGCAGTGTTGGTGGCACGTTATTCCAATAGTCGACCGCTGGCTGGTCGTCGGATGGGTCAGCACAGCGATGTGCGTCTGTACACACACGAACGAATTCTAAGTGGGGGCAAGGGGCACGCGCACGGTTGGTTAAACACAAGCACACGCACAAAGTACAGTCGATGTCCACGACGTCGATCAGGAAGAACCGCGTTCACCACTTTCAGCCCGTACCTAGCGCTATTACCACGGTAACTAACCTCCACGACTGGCCCCTTTCATGCGGATCGCACTCGATAGAGCCCACACACGATGGAAATGTATGTTCACACACATAAAAAAAAAAAACAACGCCGCGAACAGAAATACTTGACCCGTCAGCCGGATCACCGCAGTCAACAAGAACACCAGCTGAACGCGCCGTACATGAGGCAATAGCGCTGAGTGCGCGCGTGAAGTCGCACTACAGCGGCCGATCAACAAGTGCGAGCTATTCGGCCATTGTTATCTGCTATCCTGTTGTCAATGTAGAGACTGTGTCGCATGTTCCGGCGTGAACACCGGACTGGGCTGCACTTCTCTATCTCCCTGTGCCACCTCGTGGTCTTCTCGCACTCCGATGGACCGTGTCAGCTCAGGACACTACTCACCACGCTCGAAGGATTCGCTCCAAAGCCAATGCAAGGCTCGCGATCAGCTTTGAACCCGACCCCACCCGCAGGACCTTGGCCGGTGTCGGCGTCAGCCTCTGGACGTGCTCGTTTGCGCGGGACGGCGCTTTCGCCGGACGGGCACTCACCTCCGTAGCTCTCTGCTCGGTGTGCTGGTACCTTTTGTCCGCCCTGCAGTTCTTAGTGCTTGCGCCGAGCGCGTGAGTCGTTGCCGCGTTGCTCCGGGCTTCGGGCGGACCCGGTGTAGGAGTCGGCGTTCGCTCCTGCGGCCGAAAGCGCTCGGGCCACTGAGCCGACGGGCTGCGACGTAAGGCGGCGCCCGAAGCCGCCAACGGCGGCCGTCTACGCGGCGATATCTCTCTCTCTCTCTCCGTCTTTCCCGTCGGAGCCGACCTCCTCTCCCTAACTATTGTAATAGTTAGCCGTGGCACTTCTGGGCTGCCTGCAAGCGACGACTAACAGGGCAAGCGCAGGCGTACCACACCGCACTCGCCGGCGAGACTCTGGACGCCGGCACTCCGCCAGCAGCCGGGGAAGAGACGACCAGACGAAACCAGATAGGGCACCGCTACTAGTTTAGCTCACCATGTACTAGTTTAGTTTAAGCCTCAACGGCGCCACGCACAGACAGAGAAGCGGACAGTGGCCAAAGGCAGAAAGCGATGTCGCGCGCCACCAAAGGCGACGGCGGTACTCGAACGATGGGCTGCTCGTCTCGAAGGGCTCGAGCTTTCATCGCGTTTTACTGACTGTCCTCGACGTGGCCGTCCGAAGGGGGATGTGGAGCACGCTCGGAGCTCTCGGCACAGTATCGCCTCTATTGCACAATCATCGTCTGACAGAAGTAGCTCCTGTCGTACGTGTGCTCCGCCCATGAACCGGCACAGCTGGCGGTGGCGGTTGCATCGCGTGATTACGAACACGCATTGGAATCGATCCACGATTGGCGGGTCACTCGCTTGGAGGTAGACGATAAACGCGACGATAAGAATTCGGTACGTGCGGGGACGACAGAGTAAGGGAGACCGGCGGCCGGGGCCCGCATCGCGCTTATTGTACACAGTCTATTGACGTCGCAGTACTTCTTGCGCGTTGATCGGAGCAAAGACCCCACAGGGGGGGATGGGCAGTCGCTCTCTCTCTCTCCGTGAGTTTATGGATGTGTGTAGACGCTCAACGACGTTGCGACGCTGCTGTAGCCGCACAGCGCTCACGTGTTTAACCTGCTTGTCGAACCGAAGTCGGCTGATCATAGCCCTCTCCTGCCGCCCCGACTGTCGTGACGTCATTGAGCGCGTAGTGCACAAAATAACGTTGTCGTCACTGGTGATGCTGTTGCTTCTGCGCAGCTTCTGCTTCGGCTACTGCCGAAGTGGCAAAACGAAGAAGAGAACGGCCGATGTTGGGCCGGCGCGCGGGTCCCCACTACCCTGTACCCGCAGCCCCGGAAGCTCATCCAATGACCGCCAGATCTGGTACCCTTCCTTTGGCGGGCAAACGGCAGGCCGACGGCTGACGCTCACACACAAACACACTTAAATGCATGCATCATCAACACACAAAAGTCGAATATCCGCACGCAAACCGACGCACTACCGATCCGACGCCGAAGGCGCGCACTACACTCACCAATAGGGTTTAAGACAAGGGGCACAGTTACTGACGTTTGTCGTGTGTCGACATAGCCTTCTTGATAGCGGCGTCGATTATCAGAGTAGGGGAACCCGTTTGACTGTATCCGATCCACGAAACTGCTAGCATCAGTGCCAAAATTCCGACGCGCATATTCCAAACAGGGCCTAGGCACACAAGGCGAAAAGGTGCGCCTTTTGGACGAAGACCAGCTACTGGCCAATCGGTAATAGACAATTATACCGAAGAGTATCAAGATGTTGTGAGCCGCGTTGTTTGATGAACATGCTACGATTCGAAGACTCTCGCTAAACGCTATGTTTTTCTGGGAATATTTTCTAAAAGCATTCCAAACTGGCACGGAAGCTCCGAACGACAGACTGGCAAAGTCTAGAGCAGTACACCTCCATAAAAGCGCTGCTGACCGATGACCACAAACTTCACAACAATGCACCGATAGATTCACCGCGTATAGCGCACTGATATAGGACATCTACCGGTTAGATGAACATTGTACGTCGTTCGCGCAGCGATGTCGGTGCTGGAGTTTCAAACGTCGTTTCTGTCTATATCGCCATTTTGATAACACTTCTCAATGCGAAATGAAAGCCTGCAGTTCTCGTAACCTCGTAGTCGTGGTCAAGTTATGATGACACTTTTCGGAAACCAAGGTCATTTCAATAGTGTAAATATGTCCTGGTGTCCATAACTGTTGATGGTGACTGTGCCGTATTGCCTTTGACCACCCGTGTCGATCACGGCGACAGAACCGATGTTGACCGGATTGATCGTTGGACAGGGAATTCAGTTCAGTCACTCATTGGAGACATACATTGGTCCCTAACGTAACATAGATGCGCCCCAACTAATATAACAACATTTGTATGTTTTTAGTTCATCACTAGAAGCTTGCAGATTTACCGCCCTGTCGCTTGCGTTTCCCAATATAGCATAAAAGAACGCTTTACACCTCCCAAGAGTCTCCAGACCAAACCAGAGGAGATACGACCATTATTTTTTTATTCTTCTTCTTATTGTTAGTACTATTATTATTATTATTATTATTTCAGTAAAATAATTAGAAAGCTAGTAGTATTAGGAGCAATAAAAAAGAATACAGTATGATATTATTAAACATATAAAACAAGAATTTCGAAGACACTGCTCGCCGGCTATGGTACTAGCGTGCTTGCTTTGAGCTTTCTTGCTTGATATTTTAGCAATACAGGGAGATAATTATTTTTGAAAATGTTATCACGAGAGATCCGTGGAAGTTCGTCTGCGGTGTCGGTTGCTTTTATCTATGCTACCTGTACCGACTGTACCCTATTTTCATAACCGAAGAATAAAGCTCAAAATAATTTCTATGGTGTAGCTCTCTCAGTAATGTAACAAAATCCGATTTTAGTCAGCAGACGGTTTTTAGCCGTTTGGGACGGCAACAAGTTGCGTTTGTTTTTGTAGATTATTTTTATGTTTAGGAGATTTATTATGTGAAACCGGATATTCCCATACTCTTATTCTATTGGTCATCAGATATGACTATCAGTGTATTATTCTGAGCTATTTTTATCTACTCAAATTTGTAGCAAAAGTAGTTGAAGAGATCGTTTACCATCGAGTGTCCATTCAAAATTGACACAATTTTTATACCCACGTAGCACATCTTCTAAACTAAACTGATGGAGCTGTCTTTACAGCACTTATGTTAGTTCCAAAAAATACTGGACGTTTGCATTATGAATTGGCTACTTCTCTCGACAACCAACAATAATCTTATTCGACAAAATACGTTTGCGTATAGAAGATTTTTGAGCCGCTTAACCACGACGATGTCGTCAGCATGCAGGACCTAAAGCAAAGGGCCTGGTAAACGTCAGACGCTCAACGAGGCTTCCTTGAGTACCGTATTCGTGCTTTATTTATTATTGAGAATTTTCTTCGAAAAATTTGCGAACAGTGAAGCCTCCTTGGCCGCAAATATTCACAACTCCCGAATAGGATGAAAATAAAACATCTTCATACCTCCAAAACTCGACGCTGCAATGCACCGGTTAGAAAAATGATACGGTCTTCATTTTCGAATGATACAAACATTTCTTTTTGGTAACGTACCTCTGCATATCAATATACGAATAAAAATCCTAAATCAGTTTGAAGTTCCCATTTATATCTATCACATATTTGTGCACTTCCGTGCCATTCGTAAATGCCTAACCGAAACTGTATTAGTTATATCCGAATCGGCTCCGTGTTCTCTAAATTTTCTCAGCAAATCCAAGTTGCAAACAGTTACCGGTGGGTATGCTGACTAGCGATACGGCGAATTTCACAGATTGAAATCGGCAAAGCTCGGCAGCTTTAGAACGTTTCAAACACAAACGGAAAGGGTCGGCGTCAGATGAAAAAGTTAGCGGCGAATTCAACACAAACGAATAAGTTAGCGGCGTCAAAACAGAAAAAAGCGCAATGCCTTCGTCGCTATCGATGGACAGGTCCACGTTGTACGGCGAATATATACGCGTAACACTACGACGGCAAGTTGTCTCACCAATCGTTTTGCGCTTGGGCTGAAGTCCCGGAATGGCCAAGCACCGGCTTATTTCTTGCGTCACTTCAGGGACCAATTCAATTATGAGAACAGAACTGAGCATACCGACACATAAATGTACTCTGCTCCTTTTTATCTTCATATCGTCCCTCGGGACACATCTAGAATAGAAGCGCGTGTTGGCGGTAAAAAAAATGGCGCTAACAAATGGCGCTCAAATTAATGCGAAAAAGACACAAGCCATGGTATTTTGCAAAAGGGGAAATACTATTATCCCCATTGAAGTAGCTTTTGATCGCCATTGTATACTTCTCGGGGTAATTCAGGACCGATTCAGTGAATCCGTTTAGCTCGGAGTCCGACATTTAAAGAAAGGATTCCTAATCCTGTCTTGATTCCTGGTCCTGCTTATTCTCCTTAATGCCGACGTTCTACCACCCCTGGACTTCGAAGGCAAGTATTAGTCAGATCGCTCATCTCATTGACTAGATAGACTTCAAGTGCTACAACAGAATTTTCTACGAATCTTTCAAAGGTCATCTGACCGAAAAAGCCACGGCATTATCGCTATCCTTCTCTTTCAATCAATGGTCGCTATTTTAGCTTTGTTTAATACATTATTTGGTTTATTTGTTCACTGAGTGCAACCCGCGTACTTTGTCGCTCACACCAGCGCGACACAAGGCATTCTCCTTGTAATTACTAATGATGTGCCGTGCTTCTTAAAGCAGTTCAATTGACTAATGTGGACTTTCCTAATGTATTTGTGCACCCTGGTACACCCGCGCAGCTTATGTGAAAGCGGGGTATATGCAGAGGGGTAACTGCCACGACCAACGCTTATAATGCTTGTGTGTTCTACGCTTTGATAAAAAAAGCTTTGATATTAGTGTACCAACAAATACATACTAGACGTTTCCACATCCGTGTGGACTTCCTTTCATGTACAGTACAACATAGATAATTTATTGTTATGCTCAGAGGGGGAAATCACGAGAAATTCAAGCAACAAGCGGGTCTACTATTAGGTGTTTAGAAAGTCACTGACAGTGTTATTACAGAATTGGCGGCATTACAGTGTATTATTTGCCCACGAAACGTACTTACAAAGCGCGTAATTACTACGGTACTAGTATATTTGAATAAACAATACCTACCGCAGCGTATGAGGAATAGAGATGAGCGAATTCCTGGTGAAATTCGTATAAACAAAGGGAGCCAAGAACCAATGTTAATAAGACGTGATAACCTCGACAAGGTGAGTGGAATTATATATATATATACACATATATATACATATATATATATATATATATATAAATGTGTTTTTTTCTTATATATCGGGTGTTATTTTTCTTTCTTTACACTTGATGCGTCCTCACATCTGCATAATGACAAGCAAGGCCGCGACAGAGAGCTTTGTGATCGCGGTAGAGCACAATGCAATCTCGTCGTGTCGTTAGCTAGTAGCGAGAGGCAAGAAGAAGTTGATGTGCGAATCGACGTGCTGGCCGCTGGCGCGCATCGAGTGTAACACATTGCCCGAGTGAGTTCACTGTGCTTTGCGCGCGAATGGCAAGCACTGTGTCGGTGGAAACCAGTGCGGGGCAATGAATTACAAAAACAGGGCGATTTGGATGTCTACTCGACGCACCTGTATATAGCTGTAATTCAGCCATGGTTCTATTTCAAGTTTTAGGAATACCGATACCTTCGGCCGCTGGCGGTAAGTGGATTATTTCGACTAGCCGTGAGTCGATAACCGAGTCTTGTACGATTTCCACCGTATTTCTGACTTAGAACAGAGCGGGTCACCCAAGGAGCGTTCGCGGCTTCTTTGTCGAAAAATGTCAGTCGAATAATGGCTGTTTAGTCAATCGGCATCAATAAATTGAAAGCTACTGAATCGCCCTTTCTTTGGAACCTTGCGTTTTCTGTTACGGCTAACGAAAAAACATTTTTCTGTGCATATTCGAGTTAGAAACCTATCAGGCGAAGTATAAGAGATCTATTTCCATTCGCAAAATAGTCTTACCGATGATTCAGTAGAGCAGCAATCTCATTGTCTAGCAAAAGTCTAACCTACTTTGGCTGCTATTTAATGCGCTATTTTATCAATATTCGTTTCACGCAGAATCGGCAAAAAAGGTATGCAACTTGTAAGTGGCATTTTCATCTGACCCAATGCAGGAAGTTGAGTCCACATGGCAGATTTTGCAAGCTTAATTAATGTTCCAGTCGTCAATGTGCCCTCGCCAGGATTATAGCCCCTATCAAGCCAGGTTTATCCAGCTCTTGTCTTGTATGCAACCTTCACTCCTCTCCCAGGGCAATGACAGTTACGACCTTCCTGCGTTATCTCTGCTACACCCCTTAACGTTCAGAATGCAAGGACGAACTCCAGTCGTAACACAGCCTCAATATAGGACCAGAATAGCGCAGCCTGATTCGGCCAGCATCCCGGGACTGAGTTCCTTTCATAGAGCAAATTTCGCCTACATGACCCTCGTCGAAAATTTGCTCACAGTGAGCAGGCTCGGAGCGCATTAAGCGAGCAACTCACTTTCGTTAGGCATGACTGTTGGGCGAGTCGGTTGGAGCTTAGCCAACACTGTCGAAAAGCTGCCCCCCCCCCAGACAACGCTGTTCGCCCTCTAAATCTGAGAACAGCCAAGGCAATTGAATAGAATCTTCTGTTCTCAATTCAGGGCCCTCGGATTTCACAGCAAAACGCAGGCAATAAAATACAGTACCGTATCACACGTAGGTTCTTCTAGCCTCTCCTATGAACATACATTTCCTTGTGGAAACATCATCTGAATGTTTCATCTGAACTCATTGCTCATTTTCGATGTGGCAGGTTAGAAACGAGTTAATAACGTTAAGAATACTATGCGATTTCTAATGGTAAATAAATGGCTACAAATTCACCCGCATTTGCAACCCATGGTCAGGGACCCCTCTTGATGGAGTTAACGGAGGCAAATATGTATCTCTACATGGTATCACATTATTCAATTTTTGCTGTCATTGGTATTATTATTATAGATAAAAGCATCTTGGAAGTGTGCACGATGTAGACGATGACCCGACGGACGCGTGTTGTTGATGCAACATTCGCTCTCCTTCTTCGATTGAGTAAAATTGAATCGTACATGCACTTCAATAATCGCAAATCCACCAATCGACTTTAGCATGAATATAATTGGAATGTATAATTGTACTCTGTTGTTTCAAGGTGTACATTCGCTGTATACCTTCGCGTTCCTACTTACCGTGTGTGTTTCGACGTTGATGGTGATGTCTTCTTTTCTCGACAATGATCCACGTGGAAAATGGCGTGGACATATATAGGGAACGCAGCTTAGAATTGTCATTCTGTACGAACAGATAATATCCGGTAAGGTGCATAATAATAATAACAAAAATAATGATAATAACTATTATATATACTATTTTTAGTTTGTCATCAGGCAACAGATTGCAGCAATATGCAACATAAGCCCCTAAAAGTAGCAGTTTAACTATAATTCAATTTTTTCGTCTAAGGGTCTCATAGGTACTTTCAATCTACAAATATATATATATATTTTTTTTTTTTCTACCGGGATTTTCAATATCCAGCGACGCATTCTTGTAACTTTGAAGGCTGAACGCTAAATTTGTGCGAATTCTCATTACGAAGACTATTTTCGCGTGCAAACCTGAACTTCTTAACGAACGTCGCCCTCGAATGAAGAGCTTCACCGAAAGTTTCTTCGTAGTACGCTCCGTTAGCCAAACGAGAGAACAATCCTATAAGAACAACAGCTCTGTCCATACGCTTGTATGTTCGCCTTGGAAGGGCTATGAGGCTCACAGACTAAAACACATATAGCGTCCAAGTCGAGGCGCGCTCATCGTTTACTACCACGGTATAGGAATCATCGACCCAGTAATTTTTTATTAGCGAAGTTCACAAGCGGCTGGCCCGTTTAATCGGCGGAATCGTTGACCATTTTCCGCATAACATTTTTCTGCCTAGGACACATTTAAGAGTAAGCAACTATCATACGCATTTGCTTCACTTTTCCTCAAGTAAACGCATGACGGCCGTGTCGATATTGAGGTCGCTATAGCGCTGCTGGTGCCACGGTACGCAAAAAAACAAGGCTCAATGGTACGGAGGGCTAGGGGCCTAAAAAACTAAGGTATCCTACTAAGGTATTCCATTCGACAAAGCCACTTAGTCTGACGCAGTATTTCGGCGACCAGCGTGCGTTCCGCAGAATCTATTTACCAAAGCCAGCGTAACCCAGACGAGAGCTCTGCTCCTTCGCAGTGATTTCACGGAGGGGCTTGCGCGTCTCGCTTAACAGGACGACCTCTATAATAGGTTTGTCAGATGAACGACAGGCAAGTACCCCTGACTTTTCACTTCTGCAGGTCACACCTTTGTGCGTCCGTCCGGCATCATTAAAGCAACTGCACACAGCGGAGTAGGCGCTGTTATAAAGGGAATACGGCTAAAATCCATATAGGAGGATACGTCCTTATATGTCAATCAACAATCAGCCTCCGTCGGTTTTTAGTTGGTATTTCTGCTGCGCAATTACATTTATTTTCGTACTATCCATAATCAGCTCATATTTACCGCATAATCCCCATTCAGTTCCGGAAGCATGTTTCGCAGTAGTAATAAACATTATATGACGTCACATGTTATTTTAGATATTTGACTACGTGTCGGATCGGGGCGAACTTATCAGACAGCTGAAGGATGGCCGCCTTATGACTTCAAATGTATGTCACAACAGGTGAACCGTAACCCAGGGCAGCTACAGGGACGGTTGAAAATGCCACAGACACAACAAGCGCTCTGAAGTACAACCGGCGTTTTGATGCAGTTATTGTCACAGTATTTCCAAGATCACATTTGTATGATCAATTTATGTCTACTTTTCGTTAAAAATCTCTGTGGAAGTTTCTATTTGCAGCGATGATTTCTATAGGCGTCACACTCGTGATAAACTCTCGTATCACATAGATTTCACAGATATTTACTTAATTTATTCAATACTATCCATTAAAATATCCGGCGACCTCTGGTGATCGCGCGGTTCGCTTAAATCAATTTGGGACGCCGTGTAACAACAAATGTAACACATGTAACATTTGTTGTTACATGTAAACACATGTAACAACAAATGCCCTCTAGATATAATCGCCCAGTCTCGGCCTAAGCAGTCGTCCACAGCAACTGCGTCATACAAATGGCCTAATTGGCCCACAGACTTTTGCCACGTTACGATTTGTCTCAGTGAAACCCATGAATGTTGTATTTCCTATCAACATTAGAAATTGCTGATAAGTTTGGTAACATCTCAATATCTGCAAGAGCGTTAATCGCACTCCGATTCGCGTAGGAGTAGCAAACAGAAAGACAGACGGCAAATCCTGTTTGTTGTTTGTCGACGCCGCGCGTAGTCTATGACCTCAAACGAAATCTTGCGTATCAGGAAAGCCATTTTTAAAAATCAACATCTTTTCACATAAACACTAAATGACGCTTTCCGTGTGATGCTAGGCAACACTAACATTTGTCATACGAATTATCTAGGTAGGGCTTTCGGCCCTTCGCTCGGACGTCGTTAATCGAATTCGACATTCTAACCAACTATATACCAACCAAACTATAATAGCTTCGTCGCTATAGATCTCTGTCTCTCCCTTTCTCTCGCATTCTTCTCTAAGTCACGAGATTATTTGCAAAATATTTTAGGGCTGATTATCAGCACCGAGTTCGCCCCCGTTGCTAAAGAGACAAATGTACCCGTCATATCACTGTTCACTATCAACATCCGCCAGCATATGGACATGTTCCCGCTTGACCCGTTTCCAGGTATGTATATGCCTTTCTTTATGTGCAAAGTATACAGATGGGATATCCCAAAAGTGTCGGTTGTCTTGCGAACATTCGACAGCAAACAGGTATGTTGGAGATGTTCCACAAGCGTTTTTGTTAACTAACAATTATATAACCGGAGGTTGGCGCGGGAGGCCTCATCAGACAAAGTGTATGTGTTTTGGATTTCTTCATGTATGTTCAAAACTGTTTAGTAAGTAAGCGCGCCATGGGTTAAGTAGTGCCTTCTAACTCGTGCAATAGCCCTTCTGGTTAAAAGCATCCGACAGATAGTAAAATAATTCGTTGTCAAAGTGCCGTTTTGTCTTGTGACATCAGGACTTCCCGTAAAGATGAGGTTGTATCTCGGAAAGGCGTTGTACTGCAGAAAAGACGAAACCCCGCAACAATTTGCTCGGAGGGACTTTGCCTCAATGCACTTTTATTCACATTACCCTAACGACGAACTAGAGTAACAGCACATAGAGCACGTCCTTAACTCATCGCCGCATTGAAGGGTGTTGGGGTGGTACGGTACAACGTCGAATAACAATCACCAATATGACCTTTTGTTTTCAACTCAAACGTCATGAGCTGGCAGCGAATTTTGCTTCTACTCACGTGAGCACACGCATGTTTTTCTCTTAGGCTTAATTTGTAATTCCATCCAGAACTATGGGGCTAGCATTCCGCTCTTGGGACCGATATTCGCAAGCCGTCAATAGATGCAATTATACTCGCTATACTATTTATTGCTCACTCCAAGTCCAGCAAGCTCTCAAAGACCTACGAGATTAACACCAGCGAATGCTCTACGTTTCGAGCACACCTGGAAAGGTTTGGTGACGCGTGGTGAAGTATCGCTCACCCGGCCGACTTGAGGACAATCCTGATTTAGCAGAGTATCTGATCAATACGCGGATTTCGAACTCACTCAGGGGGGTAGAGCATTCGGAGCGTTGTCTTCACGCGATGGTTTTTTATTCACGATGACATGAAATGGAATTGGAAGAACTGCCCGGAGAATTCTTGAATTATCGATCGGATAAAAAAGCATGAAAACAAATTGATTCAATAAAGTATTTCGTTCTAAGGAGAAATTGAATCAGAAGATAGTATAGCGCGTTTCTACAATTGATTTTAACCGTTTGAAAGCAAAACAAAACGTAAATTTTAATATTGATAATAATAGTAAACATGCTGATCATGATGTGTCGTAATCGAGACATATCTAACGCAACTTCAGATTCGGCACAGCTACGGTAAATGGTGTTCCCAATAGACATTGGACCAATCATGTATGAAATGACGGCGGAGGAGCTTGCCCAGTGTCAAACATGAACATAATGCTGGAGCAGGCCAATGAATGAAGGTCATGAACGGCGAAGGTATAACGAACGTTCCTGTTAGATGCTCAGATATATGTAGGGTCAGATATATGACAGGGTAAACCAAAAATGGACTACTAAGACAATAATACATCGATTTGCACAGTTACCATCGGTGAGCATACACACACGTCTATTAGTTTCGTAAAAGGTTGCTGGGTTGAGCATATCAAATGGTGGTATATTTGCTTATGGCTACCACCACATAGTCAGGTTAACCGTTGTGAAATATGGGTTGAGAAGTTGTCCTTTGTTAGTGGACTGTTAAAGCTACAATTTATACCAAAGCACCCCTTTATCCGTGTCTGAAGAAGATAAAAGCTACCTGAACGTGCAACCTGCTCGTTCAGGTTATACGAGCAGGAATTGACATATCTGATAGTGTTGGTAACAATATCGAAATTTTAATATAATAACAATGACAACACTGAGAAGACCGCGTTATATTAGCATATTATAGTCATTTATTCTTCTCTCGTTCCTATTATAAGTTACACGATGTTCCAAGCTCTCTGTGGGGCATTGGGCGCATCCAATGCATACGAGCGTGCCTGGAACAACCATATTGGTCTGAGAGTCAGCCCCCTGCGCTAAATATACACGCGGAAAATCATATTTACGTGCGTGTACTGGATCTTCCAGCGCTTTTTATTTGTATTGTTTATAAATGATGGCGCCAGAATGTGTACTCTAGCGGATAGAGTGCGAATACAAATACAAAACTGAGTAATTCGTGTGTGAAAAACAAAGATAAAAGCGCGATACAGTAAAAGACCGAGATATATCTATTCTGCACGATGTGAAGATGAAATACGTGTGCCTAGAATGATAAAACAACACAAAAGATCTCCGACCTTCGACATTTACTGGTGTACTGCAAAGGAACTGATACTCCGTAACACTCAGCCCTTCTCTTCTCTCTAGCAAGCCATTAATGTGTTAATTAAATTTTGCTATGGTTTTATTTGAATGGATATACGGCTATGATAAACAAGAAGTTGAACCACATACGGTTGTACCGATTTTTTTTTAATTCCTACAAATATGAGCGTATGTACATGCCAAATAGGCAAAAATGAGGAAGTTGCTGGGCATAATTTTCTATGTAAGTGATCCGTTTTCGCGGCTATCAAGAATCTAGTAAAAGAAATCCAACTACGTTCAGAAAGCATAGACTTGTTCATATAAGACCGCTGACCTCCGTAATCCTTTACATTTATGCAGACGTTTACATCGTAACATCCACAACAGTAAGCTTCTCAGTGCATTATAAAAATAGAACCTAGCTGAACTAACAACACACCCTCACCACAGTGGCTCTATATTTTAACGCTCACTGTTTCACGCATTCGCTGCTTTCCAAATGTTTTTCATGCAAGAAGATCGCCGAATATGCGCTATGTGTTACCTGAGTATATTGCAGTACTGAATTCGTGCACCAAATAAAGCACCATTGAGCGGCCCACCTAAGGCATAGGTGTCTGCATTCTGACAATACCAGCGCTGGCAGGGCAGAGTGGATTCACCGTGACAAATTCGTGCGTCTCAATGTCGAACGGTGAGTGATTGCGTTTCATCGTAAATCGTCTTCGCCTGCCCTCCACCTCAATGGAAGACGTTACTGTAGCCTTTGTGGTTATTGACCAGAGTATAGCGGAGTGACGCCAGCCCGACGATTGTGCCAAGCGCGGCTTTGATCCCGAGAAGAGTCCAAGCGTCGAAGGCGCCGGCCATTTCGAAGATGGCTGTACGATAGCTCAGGACCAGAAGGATGATAGTGAGTACTCGGGATCGACTGCTCGGTCCTGCGGTCTTCCACTGGAACAGAAGCATCGCCGTGGAGAGATGCAGCGCCAGAGAAATATTCGATTCTAAAGCCAGCTGGACGTATCTGCAATAGTGCAGTAACGTGTATTAATTTAGACACGGCTACCCATGTGAGTGTGTGTGGCGTGTATGTAGGTGTGTGTGTGTGTAGCTGTGTGTGTGTGTGGTGTGTGTGTAGTTGTGTGTGTGTGTGTGTGGTGTGTGTGTAGTTGTGTGTGTGCGTGTAATGTGTGTATGAAGTGTATGTATGTGTGTGTGTTTGTGTGGTGTGTGTGTGTATGTGGTGTGTATGGCAAAGTGAGTATAAAAGGTCGCACACTTACTTCCATGAGAACTCTACCCCGCGAGCACCAACCCAGAAGGGCACCAGACGCGTGCAAACGAGTTCGGCCGTAGCCCAGCCAAAACCTGTTACAAGAAATCGCATATCACCAGACACCCCTGAAACGGATCAACATCACGAACGCTGGCATATACGATATGGTTTGGACAAACTATGGTGGATATGATCCCGATAGTTAAAGTTATCTTCTCTAGGCCGTTGATACGGCAATGAGGTCTGCGCAAGCGAACCTTCTTTTTAGACAACTAGATGTCTCACCACTTTGGATTCTCACCACGAGGTTTGCGTCGAAGTGAAAATATCGATATTTGCTTCTTTGTGCAAGTAACTTGGTTAGTTTTCTTTGTTGAAAGATTTTCAGCGCTGCGCCACTACCTACCCAATATTCTGATCGCCGTTTGGCTGACGACGTTCTGCCACTCTAAACCGCTTCGATAAATTTCGAAGTGGTTGCATTGAGCCGTTGCCGGACAAAACCGAGCCGCTAGGTACCCAAACCATAGTCCAAAAAAGAAGATATCTATTGGAGCGAACAATCTCATCCTATTAGTTCCGTATGTAATAAACTCTGTGTCATGTGTCCAACGATGCCTACTATTATCGAAATATTTCACACCCTCAGTGAATGTGGTAGAGCGCCTGGCATCTCAAACACCTGGGAAAAGCAGAGAAATATTTTTTGGCAATTTCATGCAGCTTCAACAGTCAGCCGACACCTTCATTACCAAGGAATCTTCATGTGGGGAAAAATGCGGTATCGGTCAGCCAGGCGTAGATACGTACCACTGCGGTTCATAGCTGCGTGCATAACGATTAGGTCGAGAATGTCGAGGGAATGTTTCAGCGCCTCACCGTAGAACGGCACCGAGTCGACGACGAACGTGGCGAGGAAGAGCAGTTTGCCGAGCTGGCAGATCGCGTAATAGACCGCGGCTTGGATGCATTTCCAGAACGCGCCATGGTCCGATAAACCTGAAATAATAGTACAGTAAAATATAGCCACTTCATAGCATTGTATTGCCGCCTAGTTACGTTAGCTAGTTGCGCATCCACGTCAAGATAATGGCGAGAATTGAGTTGTAAGAAGTGGATGGTACAAGCTTAAGCAAGGTTGCGATTGTTAGTATAATTGCTGCCGCCCGAGGAAAATCAGTCAGTTCTGTGCGACAGCCGGTGGCACATCGAATAGGGTCACGTCAGTACTCCATACATGATAGATTTTCATCGAAAACTTCGGTCCTCGGGCAAATCAGTGAATGTGGCTTGCTTTTTGTACGAAAGTTGCGTCCTTCCGCTTTCGACTGAGATCATTGGTGTCTATGTTGTCACCGGATAAGCAATTGCAAACCAGGCCAGTATTTGGCTATGCTTACAATATGCAAAATGTATGCAGGTAATGCGTTTTCATTATGACACAATTGATATAATTAATTAAATAAATAAATCGTGTTTCGCCTAAAACATAGAACCTTTCCTAGATTTCTACAATCCATTTTACCATAGGCAAAATGACTAGACGAATTTCGCAACAAGCGAAATCACTTAGAGCAACTTCTAAATTGATCCCACCGTGGCCCGGAAATTCATCCGACATGAATCCTATCGAAAACATTATCGCAAAATGACCGCGCAAGGGATTGCATATTCAATGCAACTGAAAGGAAGATTACTAGAAGTATAGAGGACCGGAACACGGGCTTGACAAACGTGAGTGACAAAACCTCAGAGCCAGTAGTAGCTGTCACTGCAGGTAGGGTGGCATAACGAAGTACCACTAGTTTTTCGGCCACAGCAGTTAGCAGTAAGTCTGCGTGCGATATCGTTGGAAAATAAAACAAGCAACTTTCACATAAAAGAACCGCGTGTACATATTCGTCTAGCGCCCGGAATGACCTTCGCTCACTTTCGAAATGGAAAATATGTGAAACTTTGGAACAAGCACGTTTAACTGGCTAATACCTCTGTGTACTCCGTTATATGGTGCCCCAGAGGAAAATACGGCAACGATTATCGTACATCTCGCGTGTTGTCACCCATTGTCATTGTATTTTCGTACAATTTTTATTCATTGCGTCAGTGCTTTATTGTAAATAATAATAATGCATATCAGTCTAATGGTGCTGCAAAGGCCAATACTACCCAACTATCAGAACTCGTCAGCCTACTAACAGCGCATCCTCATATAGCAGACCGACCGACTTCCTGATTAAACTCAGTGACACTGTTCGATCCTTTTGCCTAAGTGGAATTCGCGCGCTATATTTACAACCGCGCTACGCCCGTTCACCAAATCGATACTACCCCGATTCTACGACACGGCTACAATAGGAGTCACCAAGTGAATTCAGAATCCAGGTTTACTTCAAATGTTTCGCACTACGAGTGCACTACCAACCGACAACATTTGGGATGAGTCGATCGTGCTTTGCATTGCCAGATGGAAACTCACCGGCGCCTTAGTTCTGCCATGAAGGCGTATTACCCTGTTTTTTTGTATTGTTTTTCTCACATTGTTTGAGCATGCGCTTCGTCCACTTTCTCTATGCGCACAAAAAAATCATCCGACAAGCTAGACATGGCAAGACCCCATGGGGCACTTCGATCGGCTGCCAACCTGATAACCTGTAGGTTAAGACGAACGGTATGTACGCCAGCGCGACGCAATTTACGAGGTGCATTAACGTCATTCTGGCTGTTCTCGCTGAGCGGCGCGGTAAAACCTTGGTCAGCCGGTGCGTGATGTTCGAACTCGTTGCTGCCAATGGAGCTAAATCTACGCCGTTCCACTGGACGCTGTCCGTTGAAGCCGATCGTTACTCGAACCGGCAGTCTGCGCAGAAACTACGTTATAGACGCCCGGACACGTGTATACTGCTCGTTTTCCTGTCGCACTGCACCGCAACTCTAACGCTGCCGGCACGGAGAACGCCGCAACACGATGGTTCATCCACTCAAGCACAAACTCAACCTCGCATCACCAGGGAGGCACTCATGCACGCACACATACACACACAGAGAAGACCGGTTAGATGCTACACATCATATCAAGCGCACGTACATATGCGTAGATAAGATCTGCATACACAGCTATGACCAGATAGGCTCTATTTGAGGAAAATATTGACCCAATCAGCTGATCGGTGGGCCGTTTCCCGAAAGGCATCGAACAGTGGCGCCACCATCGCCTGGTGGCAAGATTTGAATGTTTGGCGCGCGTCGGCACAGTGGATCTTTCTCATCAAACCGTGAATTGTCATCATAGCCTTAAATGAGAAAAGCCTCGAAGGAATGTGTTCAGATATGTGTTTTAGGTGCTGGAGAGTCTGTTCCACCTAATATCCGCTTAGAAAAATCACACGGACGCTTCTATGTTTCAGGGTGCGTGAACGAGCGAAGTAATTTTGTTAACCTGAAACGTAATTTCTGTTATTTGCTACGACCTTCTTTTGCCAAAGGTCCGATGCTCCGGAAGCTCCTTTTGAGCTTTATACGACCGATAGAGTTGTGTGTAATTCGGAACAAGTGATAATCAGAAGGAGCTGTATCTGAAGCGCACGGAGGACGCTCGAAAAGCTCACTACAAAACTCGTTAGTTTGTTTGTAAACTGAACAAACCATCGTGAAGTCGCGAATCGCCTTGTGAAAGATAACGCTTCATTAATCCACGTGTGTAGACCTTTCCTGTCGAAGCGCTGCCAAAACTCACTCCAGCTGTCGACGGGTGGACCTTTGCGTTAGTAGTGTGGCCACTACGGATAGATTAATATTGAACGGTCCACGGTTATCTCGTCAAAAGCACTTATTCTCATTGCTTTTAGAAAAGCAACTTTTGGCAATCAAAGTGCGTACGCCACTCGCCAACATGCTAGCCGCCTAACAAAAGCGCAAACTTTTGAAAGGGTTTATCCGACATCTTGCGATTTTACTTCTTCTAGCCTACGAAGAAATCGTACAAACTGCCAACACGTGGACGTTTTGTTCCGACTTTCCCTAAAGAGATTGTAACTTCGAAAAGCTTCTCCCCATAGTGGGGGTGAAAGCTAGAAGCATTTATACGCGCACAGAGGCCGTCGATGACGACGTGGAACACCTACAAGGCTAGAAATGTCCCGCAGAGAAAAAAGAACGGGAGAAGCGGGTTTAAAAATGTTTTAAAATCCTCATTGATTTCGTTGATTATCAGGTTGATTCAGACTTGAGATGCTTATATAGGAAAGGATTGACAGTGGAAATGCGGGTGAAGAACTGTGGCTCGTTCCTTACTGGACAAGAGTTGCCAAATCCGTACGACGCGACACCCACCTGCGAAGTTGAACGAGTGTGTAAGGAACTGACAAAGTATAAAGACGCAACTTGTGGATCAATAGCTCTTTTCTGAAAGTCGGTAGTAGGTACGGCGCCTAGAACACCCTAGACAAAAACAATTAAGCAGGATCATTTACAAATAATCGGGTGCGCTAGGAGGAGAAAACCAATACTGTTTCAATACCTGTCGTAAATAAGCTCAAACTAGCCTTTTTACAGAAAATCGGCTAGCGTAAAAAATGCGAGAACAAAGCTTTGCTTAAGAACAACCCAAGAATATGATTTTTTCTTCGCATTACTTTCTTTGTCGTAACCGAACTGATTGTCATTCGCTAACAGAACACTATGTGCCATCTAGAGTATACCTTGAAGTACTGCAAGCGAATCTTTTTCTTACCGAATAAGTTACACCGTCTCGCTTAATCATGAGAGGTCCGCCATCGTCGCCCTAAATCAGGCGACAACAAAACAAGCATATGATGCATTACAACAAAAACAGAATAAAAGGTTCAGTTTAATTATAGAAGCTAAAAACTCGTGTTGGAACTGCTTGCAAGTGTAGCACTGCATGTAAGTTTTTTTGTAAAAAAGCCAGTTTAGTCAAGTGTACAGCTAGCGCATTCTGATAGTAAAAAGATTTCGAAATACAGTCCAATACGTTTTATGGATGAAAGCGTCGCTTTTATTGAGCACGGCCAGTTGCCGACGACACACAACAACTGTACTACGGTTTCTGCCATACGGCTTGCTTATAGTTAAATCTAGTTAAGATGCGAAAAAGTTGACTACAAACTCTATATACTAACCGTGCAGGCTGCTTTTTCATCGTTGTATACGCAATATTCGATGGTACCATCCCAGTGTGAATTCCGTTTGCACATCGGTGTAAGGTAATTGTGAACATATGATGCACTGTGCCTTAGCACGTGTGAAGGTCTGCGTCTACCGCCTAAAACGTCCAACGAAAAACAGATAATGGAAATGTTACACACGGCTGAATCGATTTACAACCATGCCTTTTAGACGATTCACCTCGCTAGGCATTCTATGACCCACTATTCTAAATGCATACTTACTAAAATACGCACACGCACACATAAAAGCAAGGCCATCTTAAACTATTTAATTAATGAGCTAGAAACAATTTCTGATCAGATATTAGACTAACAGACAAGCGATCATTTTTCTAATCTGTCGCAGGTTTTCTTGAAATTAAATTCAAGTGAAAACATTTAAATACGGCCACCTACCTACAGTACCGTATCCCGCCAAGTGAACTCGTTTACCATCGAGACTCTCGTCAAGCTGGTCAGCGATACAAATGGGACTAGTTGTATAACCAAGCAAAAGCGGCTTTTGGAGCTCCAAGAGTAAAATGTCTAAAAACCTCGTCGTCTTTCCCTCGTCAGGAATGCTGAGTTCCGGCCTGTCACCGATAATAAAGTACACCAGATGAGGATATTATGTTGGCACATAAGGCTCGTAACTTCAAGTGATCTTCGGCCTCTTGTGTGTGGCCGTTCTATTTAGGATGACGGCATATTAGCCACCCATGTTGCGCAAATGATGAACGATGAATACGAAACTTCGAAACTAACAAATCAAGAAGCAGGTAACGGAGAGTAGATGCTTATCCAACTTATCTAGCTATCACTTCCTTCTAAAGGGTTTTGGATAAATAGTCCACGAGTGAGATAGGCCAGTGGTTCTTCATGAGTTACAAATCTTCTCGTTTTGGAACAGTGGGGTGGTGTGTTTATCATTCATGAGAGATTAACTGTACGTGTGAGGCGGTGGGCGAAGGGGTTTCGCAATGGCTCATTTAGACAGCTGGAAACTCCAGCAGCTCAAGGGGCCTAGATTTTTCAGTCTTCAAGGCAGCAAGGACCTCAAGATCGTTCGTTCGGGAGAGAGCTTTTGCTATTTTTTATTATTTGCTAATTTTTATTATTAAAGTTTTAGGTGAAATCCATTCTGCTTATAAAACAACACGTCAATTGATATTTGCCATTGTAGTGTGAAACCCCTACGGGCTAACATCATGAATTATAGGGCTTGGGGCATGGTTTGGACCTGATTTGATATTAAACTCAACCGCAACTGGGCGGCTAATGGGTTACACGTTCATTAGGTGCCGTCATGTCCGCAAGATACTGAAGACTGGACTCGATTAGCACTAGTAGGTTAAGTTATTAAAATCGTTTACTGTTTGAATTTCGCTGCAGAGCGTTGTTCAGATCGACGCTGTAGCCAGAACCCCCAGTGGAAGCTAGAACCCCAGTAAAAGCTAGAAGATTGGTATCGAGCCAACGGCCACCGACCGGCTATGCCTTCGCGTACCTGCCTGATTGCTGCTGATTGAAGTCGATACTCAAATGTCGAAGATAGAAAAAAACGCGTGAAACTACTCACTCATAACATCATTTTTTACTCATGCAGACTCTACAATGCGATAGTCAAACCTATTCCAGCTGTGTTAGGAGGTTGCAGAAAAGAAGGCACACAGGAGAACCACTGTTCACTAGCCACTGAAGCGCATGGTAAAGGTCTCTTTAATACCGTTCCTTAACAGTAGTTTAGCAGGCTAGAAAAACTCAACGCCAACGTTAATCAAACGCCTTCAGCGTCTTCTTGGCTGTAGGAAAATGCTCAAATATTTAATTTCAGAAGCTGGAAAATATTAAGCAAATTACGAAATTTTTAAAATTAGTTCCTAGTTCATACTCACAGAAAGTGCTCTTTAACTTTGGCTCTTTTTGCATAGCGATGGTCTGAGTTGCCGTAATAAACGCTATATAAGCTGGCGCTGGAAGAACACAACATGGGCAGTCATTCAAGTTAGGACACCCTGTGCATTGTTTACGCATGGAGGTTTGCACCCATAACGAAATAATATGGTACATAAATATAATAATAGCCATAAAGAAAGCATGATAACTTAACGAAATTAAATATCGCGGATCATTTTTCGTACATGTCCTCGCTCGATCACCCTATATAAATAGAGACAACGAACAAAACACTCCACCCAATTTCCATAGGACAACAAATCACCCGTCAAAGCTCGAATCGTGGGAGTTTACCTCTGAGAAATCCGTATAAAACATCAACGCTACAATCGACTTTGGAGAACCTTAATTTGTCTATGTTGATTAATATTGGTCACATACAAAAGCCGACCTGAACGCTCAAGCTACCAACAATGTCGAATAAGCTACCGTATGGAAACCGCCCCAAAATCCCAGCCGGTTGATGAAGTTTCTAACAAAATACCCCTTTGTACCTCTAGGTATCCCCCGTCGCCGTGCCACCCTCCCTTTACGGTACGAAAAACCTAAAACAAATTCCACCTTCGCCAAACGTTCACTAAAAAACTGAACTGTAAAAATTACAGGTTCTTAAGAGTTACAGTTATAGGAGAATGACCTTACGGAAACTCTACAAAAACTAAAAAAAATGTCCGTGTCCACATGCTCTGTCGTGCCAACATGAGGATTAGCGAACTTGATCTCGAATGGGCCTTCAGTATCAATGGTAAATCCCTACCGAGTCTCTGACGACCTCCCTAGTTTCTGTGAAAGACGAAGTCACTGATAAAACTAATTAGAAACAGGTGTCGACGCCAACCATTCTGATCACGAAGATGTTGCTTGCGATTCTAATAGTAATAATGGGAAAGAAATAACGTAATATTATGTGCATATGTATATTTGCATACTTCTTGGATATAATAAGAGTATACTTGGTTGACGGACTAATCTTGAATGTGAAGCAGAAAAATTCTCTAATATTAATAATCTGGTCTGTCATTTCGTCGACTCAAGCTCGCACTCTAGACCGATTCCATTACGATCGCGGTTTTCTTGTATCTGATACCTCTAGCTTTTTAAGCCTGTCGCGATTAGTAATGACAATTAGTAATTAGCGATTAGTAATGCATATGGCACAAAGAAAAAATAACACCGAATCAACCGAGCATGAATTGTAGTACTTACTTACTAGCACTACAGTGTGCGGCAGAAATAATGTGACGTTTCGATACTATAAAGCCTGAACACCAGCAAGACCGTTTCTCATGCTTAATTCGAAGATAGACCATCCAGGGAAAGTCGCCATTCTGGGCCTGCCAACTGTCTTGCAAACGCCCTATGGGTAGATGAGTCTTTCCGCATCCTAGAAAGTAGCGTGTGACACCACTTGATGCAATAGATAGCTATGTATTTACCAACAGTAGTCTACATTTTTTTTAGGCTGACCATCAGCCAACATTTAACGTCCACAGTAGCAGTTTTTGCATTACTTCGTAAGACGGAC